>JAFBJT010109454.1:69215-111910 GCA_016785325.1 Chascanopsetta lugubris
TATACTGGAGATAATGTTTTCTAAAAGGAAAGTTCGTTAAATATGCAGTGTGTAAGATATTTGGCATTTTTTGTCTATTGAAATAGAATAACAAAACAATTATAAAGACATTTTTACAAATATATAATCACCCCAATGTATCACTCGCCTTTTACAGAACCCGAAAAAATGAGCCCATTAATGTATATATTTACATCAGGAGCGGGTCCTCTCTATGGGGGCTGCCATGTTTTTACAATAGTAAAAGTGGACGTTGTAAATATTTTTGGAGTTTTAATGACAACTGAAGTCGACCATAGGTTCTCCTGCCTGTTCAGAAGGGTGAGGCTGAGGTGACGGATACAACATGCAACTTCACCTCTAGATGTCACCGAATCTTACACACTGCATTTTTAAAATTGTACACCAGTGACAAATCTCGATGTGAAATGCTGAAGTCATGTGATCTGCTCCCACGCTCCAGTATGAGCCGTGGGCCCCAACTCATGTTTGACAAGAATAAATGGGGAATAGATGCAAACCTGAGGCTCTGTGTCCTCTCTAATGAGCCTATTTACATCTTAATGTGACGCTGTTATGGGAACTAAAATGCTCAAATCCACTTTTCCCTCAACTTTTTTGCCTTGAGGGAATCACACATTTGTTCACCTCTCGAGACTTTTCACCCTTATTTCTATTGTTTGATTTGTTTATTGTAAACAAATGGAGTTTCCCGTTTCCTCACCCTCTCCTCTGGAGGGTGAAATAATAAGAAATTGGCTTTTTCTGGCCAAGTCCATGGAGCCATTAGAGGTCTAAATATCTTTGGATGATTTCAAATTCCCTTTTGATGTGAATCCATTGGTTCTGCCATAGATATGTCTCAAACTTCCCCTCTGACCTCTTTTCATACGAAAGCTTTGAAACGCTCCTCAAAAGGCTCCGTCGCCCAGCCGAGGTCAGTGGGCGATTTCGTACGGCCGACTGACATTTTTCCAAATCGGCCGACTTTTGGCCGAGAAATAACAGGTCAAACCAATGAATTTAATGAACTCTCCCCGACACAATGGACGCCTCTTGCCTCTTGAACCCCTATAAAGGGATATGGGCAGGTCAGCACGGCCTTTCAAAGGGGGTCTGTACACAAATGTGACAGAGAGCGGCTGCTTCAGTGTCTGCGCTGACAAGTTGTTCAAAGTGCCGGGGATGTCAGTGATATTGCCTCCGTCCACACTGGCCCCCTTTGTTCCCCCATTTTGTGTCTGTTGCTCTTTCATCAGCGGTCCCACAAGTACAAAAGGCGAAGAATGCAAAGCGTCTTTTTTCTTCTTCTTGGTCTCTTTTTTTTTAATGTTCTGTTTGCCTCATTTTCTCTGTTGGCCAACATGTCGGAGAGTTTATTGTAGAGACAACAAAGACCGAATGCTGCAGGGAACAACTTCTGATGAGCGACCGGCGACTCCTCCCCTCTTCTTTCTCAACGCTTTGACTCTTTCTCTCCGTCCTCCCTCCCTCCGCTCATTCACTCCTTCTCTGTCCCTCTGATTTTTCGTTTCCCAACGCTCTGATGTTTTGGTCTCGTCTCCTCGGAAAGACAGTTTCCTCGTGCAATTTCTGCTGCAGCGTGTGCAGAAATCCTTCTATCCTTCTATCTATCCATCCATCCATCCATCCATCCATCCATCCATCCATCCATCCATCCATCCATCCATCTAGCGACCGGTGACTCCTCCCTCCTTCTTTCTCAACGCTTTGACTCTTTCTCTCCGCTCCACCCTCCCTCCCTCCCCTCCTCCATCCGTTCTCTGCCCCTCTGATGTCTCAGTTCCCGGCGCTCTGACCAGTTATATCAGCCAGTTTCCTTCGCGCAGACTCTGCTGCAGCTGCGCCGCGGCGAGAAAAAACAACATCTTTTAGCATATGGCATTTGTGTGTTCACTTAATTGAATCAATTGGAGGCCCATGGGAAACCACAGAGGGGGGTAAGGGTTAGGGAGGAGGGAGGTCAGAGAGTTAGAGCAGGATGGATGGAGAGGGGGGGGAGGAGGAGGAGGGGGTGTAAACACTCTGCATGTAACCATCACTTTCTCCTCTGTGCTTTTCACACCAGCGGCAGTTCATGATCACTTCATTCTGCCTCTATAAACAAGCAGTGCCGCCGAAAAGGAAGCAGGCAGTGAAGCGGCGGCGCTTCCCTCTAACTTTATGGTTTTCTCATTAATGACCTCCTGCGGCTCGGCCCGTTTCCTCCCCATTCATCTCACATTAGCCTCCTTTCAGCAGGCGCCTTTGTTTTCCCAATTGTTTTCATTTTTATTTAGGAGACGAAAAGTTCGGCCGCCACACAGACTTCTCAGCTGGACGCTTTCGCATTGAAACTAACTCTCGCATCTGTGTGTGTGTGTGTGTGTGTGTGTGTGTGTGTGTGTGTGTGTGTGTGTGTGTGTGGGGGTGTGTGTTCGCTTTGCAGCCACGTTAGAGTCTGAGGATAGGAAATGAGAAAACAACTGAAAGAACTTTACTTTAAAGGTATACATACAATTTTTCATAGAGAATAGGGAAAAGCCTGAGAGACTTAAATCATGGATATATTTGTTCTCTCACATCCTTAAACTGCATTAAAGGTGCAGTGTGCATATTGATCATTTTTGTCACTTTTTTATTATAAAACAATTACATACTGACATTTTCATGAATTCATAATCACCTAAAAATGTTTTTTATTTTTTATTTTTTACCATTACCCTTTAATGAGCTCATTAATGTATTTTTACACAAGTAGTTGGTCCTCTCTATGGGGGCCGCCATGTTTTTACAGTAGCCCAGAGTGGCCATCTTTTGAGTTTTAATAACAACTGAAGTCTATCAGAGGTTGCGGTTGAGGGTGAGGTGATGGATACATCATATCACTTCAATAATTCAATAATTATCATTCAATAATGGCTCTTAACGCAACTGTCGAATAGACCGTTTTCAACCGTGAAATCGATTGTTTACATCTGTGCAATAAACCGTTTCAACCATGCAATTCTCTTTTTCAAATGTGCAATTTTTATTCATTGTGTTTTTTCAGCTAATGTTTTACACATTCTAAGTGAGTCAACAGCACTTTTTAAATTTTGTTGTACATTGCAAAGTGTCGATGACAATAAAGTCTCATCTGTCTATCGAACATGCAGCGTCAGCTCTCGAGGCCTCCTCTCAGTGGCAACTATTGGTGAAGCCCCTCCCTTTCATACATGCAGGAGAAACTACAGTAGCCCTCAGTTGCCATTAAAGCTCAGAAGATGTTTAGTGTGTTCACTCTAGGCTACTGTAAAAACACGGCGGCCCCCGTAGAGAGGAGCAGATCCTACACACTGCACCTTTAAAACAGACAGTGAGATTATTTGGTCCAACAAACCCACATTACATATTGTTATGGTGGCAGAATAAGTTGTGAATGGATGTTAAGTTTAAAATTTTTTTTATTGGTTCTTAAGAACAAAAAGGACTATTAAAGGTACAGAGTGCAGGATTTTACTTGATCAAAGTAAATAACACATTTGATTAATAAAAGTTCATTTGAATAATAATAATACTTATCAAAATTTTAACTGATTCATATATGAAAATATCTCCTCTGAATAGAACCAACATAGACCAAGTTACTCTTTGCAAAGTCACCCTGCCGGGTTACAACCTCTGGTGGACCGGTCCTGGCCCGCAGGCCGTAGGTTTGATACCCCTGCTTTACAGAGACCAGACACAAACTCACGCATATATATGCATTTATTTATTAAACAAGATACAGAGATCTGTTGGTGTTAGGATGATAGTGTGATACATAGTATTTATGAACCAAAGTAAAGGGGATAAAGGGATAATGTGCAGGATTTCACATTTTCAGGCAGGGTCAACCACCCATACTATGTGAAACCATCAAACAATGACCTGTATATTAGGAATTAACTTTGAAGGTGTATTATATTATTTCCAGCCTCTCAGCACACACACACAAAACATACATTTGGGGACATTTGCATCAATAAGACCCAGACGTCCCCCTGTATGACTTTCATAACCCAATGTCCCCTTTTTCTTCTCAAGTTTCTATCCCAGCCATTCTGATCTGGAGTCAGCTTTTGTTTGTTATGTCTCACCCACAGCCCCCCCCCCCACCCCACCCCCCCATCCCTGTGACCTCTGCTGTGGTGTTTTTCTACTCCGTCCCCAAAACATTGAATATATATGGCCCGGCCTCAACTTTCCCCCAAGAGTTATGACGCAAGTGGTGTGAAAAAGAGTAATTCAGCGTCTGTGTATGCGAGCGTCTATATGTGTGAGTGAGGGTCGCTGTGCTGACGGGTCACTGCCCATCTCACGGGTTCCCCACTTTCTGCAGATGCGCTCTATTGAGGAGGCGACACGCGGCGGGACGCTGCTGGGAGGTTGTTACTATTTCCCCATTACCATAGAAACTCACACACTGGCTTTCAGCTGGTCGAGGCCAACCCAGCCTTCACTGAAACCAACTTTCACACTGCCCCCCCCCAACCCCCCCACCCCCTTCTCCAAATCAACCCCAAATCAGACCGCAGGGCCGGGAGGGAATAATAGCCATTTGTAGCCGGTTCACTTAGAAAATGAGATGCGGCTGAAATGCAGTGACAGAGCGTCTGCATGCATGACACCCAGAAGTGAAGAGGCCTTTTTATCAATGGAGACGGGATGAAGGAAAAAAAGACTAATATGAAGTGAAAGAGTCGTTAACAACAAAACAAAAAGACACTTGACATGTGATGAGGAATAACCTCATCACGATCTGTCACCAGAGTCATTTCCATTCTATTGTTGATTTATGTTCTTTCCTTTGCCACTTATTCGTGTTTTGCTCTTAAGTCAATGTCACATTGTTGTTAGTGGTTCTCACACCTGAATCCACGTTTGCCCGTAAACCAAACCCAGGTTATGATCTTGTTGTTTAGCAGGATTATCCCAGAATCTCTCAACAAACTCTATCAGGGTATGGCCCATTTACTTCTCCAGATAAGGTAAGATTCTCTTTGTTGATTTGCACCGTGGGTAACGTTGCCCCTTGCAGCAGCTGAAGAGACTGAGATATAAGAAACAATAAAAAAAAAAGTACAAATTAAATGAAAGGAGAAACATTAAATGCGCAAAAAGATGAGATTTTACATTTAAAATGTCACAGGAAAATAATGATGATGAAGAAGCTTCCACTAAGTGATGGCGTGCATGTGTATATATACTTAAACACATGCACACATACACAAAACGCATGTTCCCGTATAACATGTACATATAGACATGTATCCACATGTACATTCACATATGTACACAAACCATAGCCACAACAAGTGGATGATGATCATCTTCATCACATCATACATCAACAATAGCAGAAGGAAAGAATGTCGTGCATGCAGCTGGTGCATGTTGATTTAAAGGTGCAGTGTGTAAGATTTCTCTCATTTTTGTCACTTCTAGAAAATATTACAAAACAATGACATACCAAAGTGTGGTATTTTATTCCATTACTCTTAAATGAGCCCATCGATGTGTATTCACACGAGGAGCGGGTCCTCTCTACGGCGGCCGCCATGTTTTTACAGTAGCCCAGAGTGGATGAACAAAACCTCTTTTGAGGTGCTCAGACGGGTGAGGTGATGGAAACAACATGCAACTTCATGCGTCTGTGTTATTCTCTTCATCCACAGTAACAGTAAAAGTTAAAGCGTCATGATGCTGCAGCAAACAGCAAACATCTACCGTGGCTCCATCTCTACATGAATGAAAAGTTTGTGAGAAGCTGCTCCTGCAGCTCCTCAGCTCATCACTGGCTGAAAGTTGGATCGGGCCCCGCCCTCCGCGTGCGATATGACGGGGGTATATGGGTCATAATTGGGCATTGTGGACGGCGCAGGGTCAGGGTTCACAATTGATCCCCTCAGCCCTGGCAGGTGCAGCTCACAGGAGTGAGGGGAGGGAGGGAGGGAGGGAGGGAGGGAGGCGGCCCCTCATCTCTCCCACCTCTTCACGCCGCTCAGCCACAGAATGGGAGGAGTGTAAATGAGTGCTCTCCAGAAAGCCATCACCTGCTCCCTCCACCCCGAAATCCCCACTAACTCTGCCTAGACACAGATATGTGACAAGCCCGGCTCTCAATTTCTCTGATTAATGAGAGAGAGAGGCACAGACAGAGGGAGAGAGAGAGAGAGACAGACAGACAGACAGACAGACAGGGAGGGAGAGAAGGGGAGTTAAAAAATCTCAACTATCAGCATCCATGCGGTGGTTTTGTTGTTGCCGTGTTTTGTTGTTGCGGAGCTTATGAACGCGTTGGCCGGCAGCAAAGCGTACGTTGGTCATGCCCATAGAGGAGCTGCATTGGTCTGGAAGGGGCATTGAGTTTGTGCGACACACACATGAGCCCATGGGTGAGGTTGTGTATTGATGGGTGCCCCTCCCACCCTCTCCCAGATTCCCCCTCCATTGTGACTTTGAGTGAATGTATCCTCTTGCTCAGGGCACTGGAATGTGTCTTCTCAGCCCGCGTGATGGATGGGGCCTTGTTTTTTCACTCCCTCGCCCCTCCCTCTGAATCCCCCTTTCTCCGCCGCAGCCTTTGACTCTTTCATCGCATCCTTTTCTTCGGCGCCAATAAAAGTCAGCGATTCTTAATCAGCTGTTGTGCGGATCTGAGGGCCGCTGTTATTTTTCATCAGGAGTGTGTCACACATCACCATTCAGCCCCTCCGTCACACACATTCAGACACTGGCACAGAGGCCGGAGCAGGTGGAGATACACCATCAATGAATTATTCAAATGAGACACTGGGCATATCCCTCAAATTTAATTTAAATACTTGGTTAATGTTGTTCGGGGCTCTGCACTGCCTTTAATGCACAAGGGTGATAAACCACTCACACGGCCTCTGCTAGGGCAATAAATACTACGCAAATACTACAACCACAGATGTAAAAACTAGTACTACTGCTTGGTAATAAGGATAATAATAATGGTAAGTCAATTATTAATAGTTAAGAATATAAAAATATAATGATAATAATAATGATCGTTTTTTTATTTCAAATGTTATCTTATTACACTGAAATTGTACTTGAATACAACATCAAATAGAATATTAAAAAGTATAATTATCATTATTGACATAAAATAAAGGAAAATTATTAGACATTAAAAAACATCAAATCATAGTAAAATATCCATTTATTATTTACTGACATAAATACATAAATAATGATGAGTGAACAATGATTCTACTATACATTGTTTATTCAATTTTGCATTACATGCTTGAAATCATAATATTTTTGACATGGGTATTTTCCTAAATGTGATGCTTCTTGTATTTCCTGCAGACAAATGTCGGTTACATCAGTGATACAAACTAAAATTAGAATAAATATAAAAAATTAAAAAATTAAAATGAGATAAAACAAATCAGTGTGTGATATACTGTAGATAAATGAGGATATAGATTTATAAATGATGGCATCACAGAATCTTCTCACCATCGTCATCACTTTATCACAGAATAGTTTGGAGAGTGAGGAAATTAGGAAAGTGCATGTGTGCGATGATGTGAAATCAAATGTGAATATGTTGAAGTTAAAAGTGGTTTTATAAAGGGATGGTTGAGCCTCGGTGGAGATGTGCACTTTACACTAAGAGCCTTTCTACTCATCGTGGGACATTCCCCCTCTCTCCTGTTGACTCTCCAGTAAAAGTATCAAATATTTACACAGAGATTTTATTTTCCTTAAAAAAACAAGAAGCCAAAACAGATACTCTGATAAGTGACAATTATAAGAATTAAGGAAACAATGATCATAGTTGAAACAGCCAACAGGTTTTACCATCATATCGCTATCGCACCTTTTTCCATGCTGAATGTCACATGACATAAATGACATCATTATTTTTTTATAAATTGATTCTCATCATTGAGCATGAAGTTGTTTTTGTTATATACATTCCAAATCAATAATCCAGATTATGTTGATTTGACCAGAATGCAATTCTGCAAAAAGTCTTCCAGACTGCAATGAACAACTATTGTTGAAACTATGTTTTTTTTTCTCCATAATTTTTCAATCATTCATTTGAACAGAACAAACTGAAAATGTATTGCTTTGCTTTGAAAATATTATGAATGTTTCAGTCTCAGAGAGAAATGCATGTTTACATCAGTACGAAGGGACTAAACATATATGACTCACACATATCGGATAATATCAAATAATTATACGAATTCCACAAATCAGATTAGCTTGTTACCAAATTAGCTGCAGCCCCAAAAAAGTGAATCATGATTCTGGTTGAATTGGTGGTTTCACAGCACCGTGCAGCACAGTGCATCACTCCTTTGATGTCGTGAAAGAACCAAATACTTCTGAAAAAACATGCATCTACTGTGCAGTATATCACCGTCCTGTCTGCGCTGTCACATCCTGAGACACCTCGCCCTCCACGGCCGCGTGTGGACTACAGGAGTGCCTCTATTTAAAAAGCATTATTCAACAGAGAGTTACGTAAAAAGCCGGGAGCCGGAGTCACAGGCCTCACAGATGAATCATCACGGGCTCAGTCATCATGTTAAACAACAATCCTGTGGCTCTCAGTGCACTTTGCAGGACGTGTTCCACACTCCTGAGAGACTCCAACACAGACACAAGAGTCACTTAGTTGACTATTAGTGCATTTAACTTCCAGTGGGTCTGTATGTGGACACACACAGATATCAACACTGGAAGAGCAGGAAGCAGCACACTACACGGATCGTAAAAATATCAGATTCAGGTGTCAGACCCTGGTCATGGTTATCATCTCCATCAGGGAGGCCATGTTTTTACTTCTGAGTCCAAAATCAAGTCGACTTCATGCATTAAAAGTACATGTAAAATGTCCACGTAATGTTATTGTTTAAGTTTAATGCAAATGATCAGGTGGAGATGAAAGTTCTCCGTGATCGTTACATCGATATGCTGATGACACCATTAGTTAGTATACATCCACTTCCTCCCTGACCACTGCACTGTCTCCATTACAGCATGGAACTGCTCACAAAGGTCAAAGGTCTCGAAGGTTTTCTTTATCATTAATAAATCACATTTTACACATTCTGCAAAACAGCTTCAATTTAAAATGACTTTGAATCCTACAAAATAAAAGCAGACCGGTTCCATCTGAGTGGTACTAGGCCAGTATTTGGAATTTTACAGATATGTGTCTTACTTTGGTTCTGCTGCGACTATACATGGCACATAAACCTTTTTTTAATATTCTATCGAAAAATGTTGTAATAAAAATATGTCCAGTATATTTTCAAAAACAAATGTGTCAGAATAAAAACATATTTGAGAAAATGTAATAATATTTGTGTATTTATGGTCAAACATTTTGTAAAATCCTGTGCTCTTTGATTTTGGTGTCATAAAAAGTCACAATATTTATGTACTAAAGAGAATACACATGTGCTGAAGTCATTATAAAGCAATACTTAACATGTAACTTTCATGAGAGGATCGTTTCATTCTCAGCAGCGCCCTCTGCAGGCGGGAAACAAAATCACCCACAATAGGACAGTTTCTAACACACTTGAGTAGAATTGAAATAGATTTAATTCAGTTGTTTCACGATGGTCAATGCATTTATCAACGTTAGAGATTAGCTTTCTTTGATTTCCAAAAGAAAACATTATATATGTCACTGTTCATTTTGACCCTTGAGAAACCTACAACTGTGTTTCATTTTTTCATGCTGCTCTTCTTTTTGACAGATCTGACAGCTCTGTATTTTGATCTGTAAGTGTCGTTTTATTCTGTTTATTTGTGATTTTACTGTGTCAATAAATTAAATGTCATTAATGAACTCATGCTAATTGTTTATTGTATTTTCATGATGTTCATTTTCAGCTCTTCCCAGGACGTGTCTGATCTGGTGCCTGCCCTTCAGTTGTTATACAATTAAGAGAGAATCCAAAGAGCGGCTGTAAGAGCTACTATAGAATGATCTTTGAGTACAAATTGTATAAATTGAATTCCTATAACATTTACTTTGGAAAACCCAATTATTATAACATTTAATTTTTGAAACGTATTTGGGTACTTTTTGTCATTTTATTGTTAATTCATTGTGGATATTAATGATGTTGTCATTTCCAATTTCTACATACTTATTTTTCACATCTGTATTTTGAGATAGTGAAAATTATTCCATCATTTAAATCTAAATCCTAATGAAAAATTACAGGAAACAATAAGATATGCAACATTTTCAGTGTAAAACATTTTTTGTGGCTGATTATGGTTTGAACAAACACTTGAACACACTCAAACATTTACTCAAACACTGAGACAATTACCGCAATTTTAAACAATTGTATTTTCTTTTTAAATATTGTTTAAAGAGAAGACTATATCTGTGAAATATATCCAGTCAACTAGACTGCAAATCAAAAGAATAAAAAGATTGGTGGAGAAATATCAAAATTACTATTTTGGAATGTAATGTTACACGTTTTGTCATTTCATATCAATCAGAATATCTATTTTTATCAGTGTATCTAAACTCTCTGAATTGGATTTTCATAAAAAAAACATAATTGAATAAAACATGATTGAGTTTGTGTTATTAGTCTAAAATTAAACTCAAATTCTCAAAATGAAGCCCAAATTAGCATGCTCTAAAATTCACCCTGTTTTGACAATTATGTTGTTAAATGAGAACGACCTGTTTAATTTTTATTTACAGCTTATTTTTCATTTCCAGGCAGAGACTCTGTCACCTCTCCAACATCAAGCTTCAAGTCCAGCCGTCACTGATGGCAGGTAGAGTCAGTCTTTCAAATGTGTGTGTGTGTGTGTGTGTGTGTGTGTGTGTGTGTGTGTGTGTGTCAGGCCAAGGTCTAAATGAGCGTGTTTTTAATCAGTCCTGGTCTAACCTCTTGAAAGCGCAGAAAAAAGGCAAAGGCATTAAAAACATAAAAGGGAAAAGGGCAGTAATGAATTTAGAGGAAAATGGACATTAATGGTATTAGCATTACTCGTGTTCCATATAACAAATTATTGGAAATTCGACAAGCACGGCAAATTATCTCCTCGTGCCTGACGGGAGTGTGGTTAAGTCCTCTCTACCTGCCCGGGAAAGACAATTTCTGCTCATTTGACTATTTTTAACAATAGAACCCACCCATTAAGACAAATTAATGTCATTATCAAGTCTCTATGAAAATGACAAATACCAGCGTTTCGAGCAGCTTTAGAGGCTATTGACGATAATGAAATTCGCTGTACAGGTACTGAAAAGAAACACTCCAAGTAATTATTTTCTAGTAGCTTGTTTGTCTGCCATCCGTTCATTTGCTTTCAGCTCAATTATCTGACTCTGTGAGCATGTGGAGGCGCATAGTGCTCGGCGGCCCACGGAGCGAGGGCCCTAATTGGGCAATTACCGTTCTGTTTCGGGGCTTTTAGCTCCTGTGGAGAGTGGAGGGAGACCGCGGCGTGTAAAACCACGAGGACCTTACATGCACAAAACCACACATATACGCTGTTTAAACAAAAACAAAACCCCACGTCCTCCCTGCACACGGCAGCACCGGCTATAGGGTGCAGCTTTAGTGCGGCTCTCGCGCAGCAAACGCCACAAAACATCCGGAGCCGCGACAACACATCATTTCACTCGCACATAATGCAGCTAGTGTCACTCTGCGGACATGGGATTATGTCATGTGCATATGCATCCTGACAGGTTTCCCTTTTAAACACCGCCTCATCCCAGCCGCTATAAATAGCTGAGAGTACTTAGTGTGTGACCCCGCCGGGTTTTGGGGGGGTTGGTTGGGGGTGGGCTGAGGTAGCAGGGTTGCAGATGGTCTATAATGATGAAGGGGTCAACAGCAGGTTGCACTTAAAAGTGTTGGAAAGCTGCAAACTGCAAGACTAGTGTGCTTGGCCCAGACAATCAGGCTGCAGAGAGGAGTTTCAAGTCGTTTCTGCCGGAGGTGGAAAAAAGTCAATGAACTTCATGAAAGATGAATTATAGAAAAAAAAAAAACAATTATAAAAATTCCAAATGTGCGAGCATCACAGCCACAAGACGTTCTGAACTTTCCTTTGATCTTGGATACTTGAACCGAACCCATACACTGTACTTAAAGATGGGTGTAGTTATGTCCATGACATCACCCGTACGTTTCTGATGAGGCTCATAATGGGCGGTTCACTCGTTGCTATCTTGCTATTACCTGACTCCTCCTACTTCCTGGTTCTTCCAAAAATGGGCAAAGCACGGGTAGAGCTGGGGGCGGGGCCCACAGGGCTGTCTCAGCGTCCACAGAACGTTACAGGCCGGTCCAGGTGTCACTCAAGAGGCCACGCCCTCATTTGTGCACAATTTCAAACATGAAAAATAGGAATAAATGAGTTCAAAAAAAGTTCACAGGGAAAAAGGTGAGTGATTGAAAACAAAACTGTGGTTTGTACCAGACTTTAAACATGTTTCCTTCACCTCTAATGTCGATCATTTTAACATGGGAGTCTATGGGGATTGGCTCGCTCTTGGAGCAAGGCCCCAAGTGGCCAGGTTTTGTTTTATTGGTGTCCATTCTGGGCTACTGTAAAAACATAGTGGTGCAACATGGCAACCTCCACACAGAGGACCTGCTGCTAATCAAAGAAAAGCTAAATTTCATAAAATTCGATACTGATAGTAAAAAAAACATTTTATACACTAGACCCTTAAACAGACTTTGCCTTGATTTGATTTTAATACCAATCTAATATTAATGAAACATATTTTCACGCAGCCCAGATAAAACTCCCCACTGCCCTGCACTTTGCATCTCGTCTCCATGACGATGATGATGTTTTGGACTCTGTGTCGCCTGCAGCTGCAGCGGGAGCGAATTGCAGACTTTAAACCTGTGAAATAAAAGTTGGCACCTCAGCCCTCTTCTCCTCTCTTCTCTTCCCTTCCCACCCCCCACCCCCCGCCCTCCTCCCCCTCCTCCCCCTCACTCATTTTCATATTATCCCTGCCCGCCTGCGTTGGCTCCCCCTCACTTTAACATGCTGTCACGCGCTCCTGGATCATGCTGCCGCTGTTAATTAAACCCTCTTTCAGATCATTTTCTTGCTCGAGTGGCCTCGGTGCAGCACCCATTAGGCAGAAAGCTCTGTTATCTGAATTTCCAAATGTAGCTCAACATTTATTAAAGTGAAATTCATCCAGTAATTGCCCGCCTCGGTATGCCCCATGTCTCCCTCTTACCTCCAGGGCCACCTGCTCAGAGACACCTCCAACTATTTACCAGCATGACGCAGGGTAATTAGACCCCGGTGACCCCGGCCACTAAGAGCCCTGTAATTGCACTAATAAAAATTTTTACAGCAGCAGCACAAGGATCATTATGTAAAAATAGCAGGTAATGAAGCATTAGCCTTGATTTTATTCGGATTAAAAACAGCTATAGGTATTTAAAGGTTACGGTGTCTGCTAAAACAATATCATAACAGAAACTTTTTTTTAAATCCCTGTCTCATGATGTGACTCTGAGATAAGATGGAGAATCACCCGTATACATCTTTTCTGCACTTTTTTTAAAGGTGCAGTGTGTACGATTGAGTGACCTCTAGAGATGAAGTTGCATGTTGTATCCATCACCTCACCCACACAGTTGTCATTAAGCACAAAAGACGTTTAGTGACCACTTTTACTGCTGTAAAAACATGGCGGCCCCTGTAGAGAGGACCCCCTCCTCATGTAAATATACATTAATGGGCTCATTTAAGGGTAGTGAGAAAAAAATTGAACATTCAGATGATTTTGAATTCCTGAAAATGTCACTATGTAATTGTTTTGTAATATTTTTAGAGGTGAAAAAAATGACCCAAATATCCCACACTGCCCCTTTAAGAGACCCTGAATGCAACACGGGGCCCTTGTTGCACCACAGGCCTCTAATGGCACAAGTAAGACATCATGTTATAACTGCACTGTGCTAAGGCTTATAATTATAGCTGTAGGTAACGTGTGCAGAATGATCACCATAGATTATATATCATTACTTCCATGATGTCCATCATCATCATCATCATCATCATGGTGAACATCAGTAAATTCAGTTGTTTTTTTTTAAAGTCAACAAAAATAAATCCTGATTTTGTATCATCACCAGGTTGTCGAGTTCACTGAGGCTGCTGATATGTCAGCACCACATGTCGACCTCATCCTGCTCACAACATGGAATGAATGAACGGAGCAGGAAGAGGAAGGAGAGAGATGTGACCAGAAATAACAACAAAGCCTGTGAGGAAACAATGTCAACAGTCACATAATGCACTTTTATTCAACACCATCCAAACATACTCATTTCTGTGAAACTTTAAGTAACTTTCAGCATTGGGTTTATTCTTGGCTGAAACGTTCTGTTTGCAGTGCGGTTCACACCTGGACTTTTTAAAGAGTATAACTTGGGTTATAATAAGTTCTATTGATGCTAAACTTGCTGAAATTGCACCAAATAGGGCGAAGCTAACTTTAATTGTCTCCCATAAAAGTAGTATTTTGTTGGGCAATGTTAGCCTGGTAAAAATGACATTATTGTGTATGTCATTTAAAGTTATTTTTCCAGGCAAAAATGAATGCAACTATAATAAAAGAAAAATAATAATAGTTATTGTTCAGTATTTTGTTATTAGGTAAGTTCAGGATCAGATCAGAATCAGAATATTTACATTTAGATTAAATCGAATTTACAGGAAAGCATATCTATCAAAATATTTGTCTGTGTTATTTACTTTGATATTTTACTAATAATAATATATTAATATATAAATAATAATCTTAGTTGTTTTTATTCTGCTGGAAAAACAGACATCATTGATGTGCTTAATATTATCTGGTGGAATCAGAGGTAAACAACGTTCCTGTTTGTTGTATATTCAATTTAAATGCATATGAGTGACTCATTAAAAAATGATCAAGTTTAATCAAGACCACATTAACATGTTAGACGCAGACACTGAATAACAACAGATACATAATCATCTTAGAGTGACACCCTATGGACAAACAGTGCAACTGCAGCAGTTACAGACAATGCTGACAGGCAGTCGCAGCTCCTGAAATGTCTTGTAAGTGTTACAGGTTTAATTTCACCACAAATTCTTCTTCTTCTTAAAATCATTGAATGACAAATGTTATACAGACACGTTTATTCTTTTAGTTTATTTTGAATTTTCAAACACTTTCATAGATTCCTGATTATTAATGAACACTATTTATTTATTTATTTATCTATTTAATCTTTTTTCAATCTATTTATTTGTTTCTTAAGATCTTGTTTTTTTTAAAGAATGCAGATTGATATCATGTCTAATGGCTGTTTAACATATGAAGGTATTTGAACATAATGGAGCTCACGCTTCATTTAACCTGAGTCCTGCAGATCACTACAGGCTCCCTGTGGTTTCCTCACATCAGACTGAGAGAGTGTCTGAGCTGCTGCGAATTAAAGGACAATCATGTGGTCGCCCTCAGAAACCACCCCCCCCTCCCCTCTGCCCCTTCTTCTCTCAGACTCATGGTCCAGCAGATGGAAATCTTATAACATCTTATAGTATAAAAATGTATAAATTACTATAAAATAATTATTAAATTGTATTCCATTTTATTTAATTTCTTATTTAATTTTAATTTATTTCACTTTATTTTATTTCATTTTATTTTATTTTATTCTATTTTATTTTATTTTATTTTATTTTATTTTATTTTATTTTATTTTATTTTATTTCATTTCATTTCATTTTATTTTATTTTATTTTATTTTATTTTATTTTATTTTATTTTATTTTATTTTATTTCGTTTTATTTGTTTCATTTATCTTTTTATTTTATTTTATTTTAATTTAATGTATTTTATTTTATCTTATTTGTATTTATTTCATTTCATTTCATTCTATTTCACTTTATTTTACTGTTTATTTGTTTTCATTTATTTTCGTTTATTTTTATTTTTTTAAATTAAATTAAATTAAATTAAGTTTCTTCTTCTCTCCAACTCACCACTTCCTATAGTGGCACTGGTTCCCCCTAGTGTCCCGGGTCAATAAACCAACATCCCTACTTTCGGGCCCTATGGATCCTCTGATGGGCCACTTCCATAGGTTTGATTTGTAATTGCTCTTTAGTTTAAAACAGTCATTTAAAAAACAATAATAATAATAATGATAATGTTGCCCAGTAATATTGCGGTGGCAAAAGAAATGTCTTTATAGTTTGTATGAGTAAGAGAGGTTTTCTATGATTGTTCATCTGTTTTGTTTTAAATAGACAAGTTGTCATTCATTCATTCATTCTTTCATTCATTCATTCATCAATAACACAAGGTCCTTATACATAACCTGTCATTTATTATGATCAGGTAAACCAAATGTATTTGAAACAGGGATATTTTCGTAACTAACCTCAAACTGTTAGTAGGTTAAATAGACCTTAGATATTTCCGTCGGCTGCCACTTTGTGGTCATCTCTTGCGCAGACCTCACAAAACGCCCACATGCAGCTGAGGTCCCTGCAGACAAGATTTAATGTGAGATCATGAACAATTAGTGAGTCATTGTGCCCGTTGTTAATGTATCTCTCTTTCTGGGTGGGTTTGTATCTTTGTGCGGGAACAACGGCGCTCCCATGATGTCCTCGCTCTTTGGTTGGTGGGCCTGAATAGACGGCGGAGCCGCGGCCACGCTCATTACCCGCCGCCCCTGTTGGTATTTACAGCATCATGGCGGTGGGGTGACCTCGCAGTATTCACGGCTCCACACCTCACGCCCATTCACTGCTGCAAAATCAACTGGCCCGCAGACAGAGGAGCCGTGTCCCTGAAAGGACACAACACAGGGGTTTTTGTGGCTGGACGCTGCGCCGCCCAAACGCTAATGAGGAAATGAGGAACGTCGGCCTTTCCCGCCTTCAATGCTCCTCCGGGCATCGTTTTCTTCCTGAGCGCTCGACCGTGCACAACCATCCACCTGCTGCCTCCCACTGATGGATGTGTTTTTCTTCCGACTGCTCTTAAAAGAATTTTAATGTGTTTTTCAAACGTGTGCCACACAACACGGAAAAACACTGTGGGTGCGGGCGCGTGCAGGGTGCAGATGCATCATGGCGTGTTTGTTTTGGCGTGCGGCTTCATTAGATGTTTACACCTCTATTTTTTGGGCTGTTTTTGAACCTGTTTGCACAAGTAGAAGTGTTGGTTTGTGTCCGGGAGGAGCCTCTCAGATTTCATCACTTTATTTAAAGGTGCAGTGTGTAAGATTTGGTGGCCTCTAGAGGTGAAGTTGTATGTTGTATCCGTCACCTCGCCCTCCTGAGGATGCAGGAGAACCTATTGACTTCATTTGTCAATAAAACTCAGTATGTCCACTCTGGGCTACTGTAAAAACATGGGGCCCCCATAGAGAGGACCCACTCCTCATGTAAATATACAGTAATGAGCCCATTTAAGGGTAATTGGGGAAAAAAAACACATTTAGGTGATTAGAAATTCATGAACATGTCAGTATGTAATTGTTTTGTAATATTTTTAGAAGGGACAAAAATGACACAATTCTCACATACTGCACCTTTAAGGGTAATGGGGAAAAAATAACGCATTTAGGTGATTATGAAAATGCTTGTATGAAATTGAAAAAACCAGTGACACTTTATTGTCCAAATTCCTAAATTCTGATTCAATCCATGTTGAACTTGTCGGATCACGTTCATAAATGTGTTTCATGTAAATGTGACTGATGTGAAACAAAGCGATGCTCTGACATGAGTGACTCCGCTCTGCAGCAGCGTGGCACCAGGGAGGAAATTACACCGCTCCCCGAAAATCTATGCATTTTAACGTCGTATTTCTTTGAACTGTATTTTCCTATTTGTGCATTATTTTTACTCCAGTTGAATCCAACTGACTCTTTACTATTTCCTTAGATTTAGCGCACAGAGGACGAGCCAATGTTTCAGTGGCTCTTGCAAACAGCAGCTGTGTGTCAAAGCAAAAAGCCTTTGCACTGTTCCTTTAAAGAGCCTCCTCATGTCACAGTGCCAATGATCAGACACCTATTCAATCTAGAACCACATCATCTCATTTGAAAATCTGACTTCTGTGTCCACACATCAAATCCCAACAATGTCAAAGTTGAACATGATACAAACATTTAGTTTATTTTAATTCAATAATCCCAATGATGGAAATCAAGCATGTTGAAGAAATCTGAAAGTGTGTATCTGGTGCAGGTGAAGGATCTTTATTATTATTATTTTTTAACGGAAAGCATGTGCTGTGACTAAATTCCATCCCACGTGATTATCTCAGCAGGATACTGCTTCCTGTTCCTGCGGCCTGATGAAGACGTTCCAGCTCTGAGCGCCACCTGGAGCTTCACAAATGAAAAACATGGCTTCTGTCGCACCTGAGTTCATTACACCTCAAAATGTTACGTATTTGGTTTTCTTCACTTCACACTGAACACAACAGAACAGAACCTGTTTTATTTCAATTCTGTTTGCAGGGTAAATACATTTGAAATATAGTACACGTTTTTAGGCCTTAATCTAGAATCCAGGATTATAATCTGAGTGAAAACCAAACTTGCACAGTGAGTGGACACCTGCGTGACGAGCAGGTGACGGCGCCGCTTCACTTAAAGCCGTTGTTGAAGAGGCCGCAGGCCGCGGCCCGACGCTGAGCTTCAATCCACGGGAGAAAGCAAAGATTAGACTCTTATTGTGCCGATCAGCATTTAACCTAATATGAATCTTTAGCTGCTCGTTTGACTGTGAAATCTCCCGAGTCGCCGCCTCTAAAGACCAATGAGTGCAGCTTATCATCTGTGAGTTTCCTGGAATTTGGATACAATTTCACACCAGAGATTTACAGATGATTAGATGCCAATAAAGTTTTGATATTTCCAATATGTTTTGGAAGAATTTGTCCATAACAATGGCCTCTTCACTCAATCTTCTAAAAGAGGCTTTTTCTTTGATGGCTGGGCCAAGAGAAAACAATTCCATCAAACCCCCCCGGACTCAATGAAGTCTGCTCTACAAAGAGCCGGACCTGAAAGGACGAGGACTCCGCAGAAATAATAGAAAAGCAAATGTTGAGAAATGAAGAGCTTAGAAGAGCAGAAATGTTGATAGACGGTGTATGGATAGTATTAAATGCCACTCTCAGGGGAGAGCCTGGAGACAAAGGGCCGGCGGAGAAGGGGTACCGGCCGAGGTCAAATAGTGTCGCCCTGAGTTAGGTCCAGATGAGCGCACCGAGGCTGACCTGTGTTCCCGGTGTAAAGCTGCACCGGCCTGTTTAAAACGCTGCCTTTCACTCCCTCTCCTCGATTTCATTCTATCTCCACTGGGCCATGTGCCTCCGTCTGACAGCCCCGCGCTCATTTTTCCACCGCCGCTGAAAGCGCCACACAATCGGCCGCCGCTGGTGAAAATGGCACGTTTGAGATCGGGCAACAAATTAGTCTTTTCATTTCGCCAACAATGAGGGGAATGCGAATGTGTTCAGGGGGGGAACTTTCAAAAGCCTGTTTTGGGCGTCGGTGGAGGGATCAATGACGGAGTCCCTCTGAAATCTGCCGGGTTGTAAGCGCAGCAGTTTGCTGATGTGATCCAAACGTTAAAGGCCCAGTGTGTCAGAGAGAAGCAACATTATTTCAGTTTATATGCTGAGAAACGGAACGGAGTGGACGTTTCAGTCATTTGAGTCTGTTTGACCTCGTCTCACAACATCCCAGGTCCCACTTGCCAGATTGAGGTGACATTATTTACATTCCAATTTCCACAAATGGAAAGTAACACAATTTCGCTGCTGTTTTCATGAGTGCACAAAGTGTTGTTTTCATCTATGTATTGTCATTTCTAGATTATTCTGGACTAGTGCTGGTTTTGTAAATCCAACCAGTGAACAGCCATGTCCCTGTTTCCACCAATCTGAATGCAGCTTCATGTATGATACCATTTATAATATAATATAAATATATATTATATATATATACCATTATTATAATTTATATAATATTGAACCGCCCTACATGTGAGACCCACTTCACTCTGCAGTTTACTGCATATTTGCCAAACAATTCTATGGAAGTGCAATGTGGGAACGTTTAACATTAAAGCTGAAATCAAAGTAAAGTGTCACCTCGAGGACAGTTTTTTGTGATCTGTTCATCACAAGAGGAGCAATTTAAATATGTTGTTATAAAGAGATTAAAGTTTGACTCTATGACGCGAACATATCGCTCAACAATAAGTCATAACAACAAAGCTGAAATGTATCAGGAATCATTCCCACCTGGTGATGATGCTCGAATAGTTTACTTAGATATCCACCTGGTGGTTAGAAAGTAGTACAACATCCTTTACTGGATCCATTTCTCTGATAACACTGATATCTGTAAACACATTATTTTTTTAAAAGCAAAGATGAGTCCTTTAATGTCATGCATGTTCCGGATCAACCTTAGAATAATGAAAGTAAAACACAGGTTTGTTAGATTTCGTCTCCGGAGCTCAGTTTCAGCGCAGGCTCCTCCCCCCTGTGACGGCTCCTGATCCCTGACATTGACATTTCGCTCAGATCGTGTGAACAGAGCCAAAGTTTACCTGGTCAAACTCATCTGCATGGAATCAGCCCCGTCTGCTCATTCTCCCCTCTTTAAATCTCTATTTGAATAGAAGGAGCCCCGAAAACTTTACGGGGGCCTCACGTGCCGACCGGGCGCTGCACCCGTGATGGACGTTTCTCTTTTTTCCCTCCTTCTTTCTTCTCGGCGGCTGCACTTCGTGGCCTCGTCTGCTTTGCAGAGATATGCTCCTTTCTTCGTGCCGCCCCACACGCACGATGAGATTCCTGGGCGCACACAGTCACACAGGCTTTTAGACACTCATTAGCCCCCACTAATACAATAAGTGTCACCTTCCATTACATGGTGCGGGGGTTGGAAATCAGGATTGGAAAGCCACCAAATCTCCACACAAGGGGCGCCGCCCCCTCGCGCATGGCATTGTCTTTGGGCCACAATGTGGAATTGTTTTGCTCTTTCACGAGTGGCTCAGATAGAAAGTTTCCCTTGATTAAAAGAAGAGCACACATGGAGTTTCTTTCTGCGGAGCGTCTCACGTGTTAAGGTATCTCTGGAGACCTCCCCTCATTGTGCCGAGCTTGTGTTGTGTTAACCCTGGGTTTTGTTTCAGAGCAGGCAGCTGGTTATGGATCCACCACTCCACCCCCCCCCCACCACCACCCCCCCCACCCCCCGCCGCCCCGCTCCAGTCTGTTGTCTGGCATATGAACAGCACCAAAATCTTAATTAAGACTCCTAATTCTCCGTGCCGTCGCCCGACTGAGGCTGTGCGCTCACGTGAAGCTCTGGTGAGGGTGGATGTGCTTGGCCATTGTTTTCTTTTTCAATATGGCAGCCATCTTAATAAAATGGATTCGAATGTTTGACGCTTTAAAGGTGCAGTGTGTCAGATTTCGGTCGTTTTTGTCACTTTTGAAAATATAAAAAATAACTACATATTAACATTTTCATACATTTTCAATCATCCAAGAAATTTTTGTCTCCCCCCATTACCCTTAAATTGAGCCCATTGATGTATATTTACATGAGGAGGGGGGTCCGCTCTATGGAGGCTGCCATGTTTTTACAGTAGCCCAGAGTGGACATACTAAACATCTTTTGAGTTATAATAACAACTGAGGTCTGCCATAGATGTCACCAAACACACCGCACCTTTAATTTGTTACTGATCCACAACACTGCAGCTTTAATTGGTAATGAAATGAAGGAAGTAAAAATAACATCTATAGGAAACTGGAATTTAGAGTCAAATTCAATGTTTACTCTGTAGGGAAAAGTTTGATTAAAGGTGCAGTTTGTAAGATTTGGTGACATCTAGAGGTGAGGTTGCATGTTGTATCCTTCGTACATTCACTTTTACTGCTGTAAAAACATGGAGCCCCCGAAGAGAGGACCCACTCCTCATGTAAATATACATAGAAGGGCTCATTTGAGGGTAATGGAAAAAAAATAAAACATTCATGTGATTATAAATTCATGAAAATGTCAGGATGTAATGGTTTTGTAACATTTTCAGAAGTGACGAAAATGACCGAAATCCTACACACTGCACCTTTGAAAACATAAAGTGTGCATGTGCCACCTGTGAAGATGCGGAGGCCTCTCCCTCTGTGCGGTGGCAAAGGGCATGTGGTCCTCTGCGTGCAGCAGATGCCCCCGGAGGAGAGTTGAGTCGAAAATGAGCGTGACGTGTGTTAAACAGGCGAAGCCCCACAACACTGACGTTTGACAAGATGATGGGCGTCGGCAATTATCATTGTCTCCACTTAAGCGCGCAGTGAATATTCAGTGTGCAGCAGAAGCAAAAGCCACAGTAACAATCAGCCTGTGGCGGTGGAGGTGGGTTCAGAAGTGCAACACAGACCAGTGATGAGAGGGTTTTTTTTTAAATATTGAATTAAAATTTAAAGGTGCAGTGTGTAAGATTTGGGTAATTTTTGTCACATCAGTTAGGAGGCAGAAAATTACAAAACAATTTCATACTGGCATTTTCATAATCACCTAAATGCGTTATTTTTCCGCCATTACCCTTAAAGGTGCAGTGTGGAAGATTTTGGTCATTTTTGTCACTTCTAGAAAATATTACTAAACAATTACTTTCTGAGACTTTCATCAATTCATAATGATCTAAATGTTTTACTTTTTGCCCATTAATGTATATTTACATGAGGAGCAGGTCCTCTCTACTGGGGCCGCCATGTTTTTCCAGAAGTAAAAGTGGATGTACAAAACATTGTTTGAGTTTTAACTGAAGTCTACAATAGGTGTCACCAAATCTTACATACTTCACCTTTAATATCCAAAGAATAGTTTACTTTTTGATTAAAATCCTAAAACGTTCCATTCTAATGGTTTCTTTCCTCAATCACTTGTACCTCCTCAGACCTTCGACCCTGATCCTTCCTGGATGACAAAGGTGCCCATGATGGTGAGTAAAATGCCAAGGAGGAGCCCCCCCCCCCTCCCTCACCCCCCCTCACAACCACAACCCAAACACCCCCTCCCCCACCTCCACCCACCCTCCAGAACCATTTGGACCACAGGGAATGGGTTAATCACATTAGAGGCCCAGAAGAGAGATGGGAAGTAGACAGTACCGTGACAGCCGGGGTAGCACTGGCACGACTAATCCCGTTAGGCCGAGGAAAAAGGGGGACGCCATCGCGCCTCGGAGGCTGGGAAAGAAAAAAACACTTTCCCAGGAATGAGTTCACCTGTATGGTAACACAGAGAAGTTGCTCCGTTGATGCCTATTAGAAGAAACAATCCCAACTTGGCACAAACAAATGCTTCCTTCATGCTGGGCACCACGTTATTGTCAGGGTCCGCCACAGACAGTGGCATCGCATGAGATCCTCTTTCATGCCACGGTGCGGCGGCCCCCTTCAGCCCGGCGCTGCCAGTCTCCCAAACAGTGAGAAGATGGGGAGGGGTGCGGTAGGATGGATAGGGCTTACTTCATCTTCCTTTTGTAAGTGCACCCGAGTTCAACCTTAATGTAAACCTTTGCGGGCAGGACATGAATGGGATGCTCTCTATAAAAACTGATTCCTGCTGGGTAATCCGGCAGATGGCCACAGCGGCAGATAGTGCGGCCCGGGGTCGGACACTGCAGGGAGCAGAACGGGGGAACGTCCGACCAGCAGCCTCTCCTCGGCCTGGGAGAGGTGGAATCAGGATTCTTAACTCCCCTTGGCAACGCTGGGAAACAGAGCCGTCACTTTGGATCCATCAAGTCTCCACTTAATCTGGCCCACCACTTTTTTCACCCCACTTTCTCCCCTTTTTTTGTGTGTCTTCCCCCTTTGTTAAGGGGATTAAGCCAAGTGGTAAAACAGTGATTTAATGATCTTTCCATGGCTATGTGCACCACTTAAACCATGAGACAAACAAGCCGAGGCATTCTAAGAGTCACCCCCTCTAAAGGCGGCCGCTCAGGAACTGTGAGGCTTTTGATGCGGCGTTAAGCTGCTGCCGCGGCACGTCGGTTTTCCCACTGTCGTGTGATGTGTTGCTCTTTGCGATGGGAAAATCTCAGGTTTTGTGTTTTGTCAAGGCCCATTGCAAACAGGCGCGGGAGGAGTTGAGAGTATGTGTTAATGCAGTCTTACTTGTTCATGCAAGTTGAAAACAAATGACAACTATTTTAGACTCATTTGTCATTCGTTCGTCAAATACATTGAAACCTGATTGGCAGCAAACGTGATGTGTCTGGAATCTCACCAGAAAGGTTTTGACTTAAAGTCACAGTGACACTATCATTCGTCTGATACTGGGGAGTCAAACATAAGGCTCGCGGGCCAAAACCAGCCCCTTATAGATTCATTTCTAAGCAGCAGAAGTTTCATGTTTCCAAATGACCAGACATGTGTTTATGTCTTTGTAGATACACTGTAATTTGTGAGTTGTTATGCACATGTCAAAATGATAGATTAAGGTATAATGTTATAGAAGTTGCAGGTTGTTCATACCATTTTTTTAATACATTGTTCATTAAATGTGAACATTTCCAGAATATATTTTTTGCACTAAAACTCATTGTTGAGTTGTCGCTATTTAAGGTTATTATATTGTGATTTTACTGCTCCGGCCCACTTCAGATCAAATTGTACTGCGTGTGGCCCCTGAACTCAAATGAATCGGACACCCCTGCTTTAAGAATTGAAGGCTCAGAGTCTAGAATGAAGTGACACCTAGAGGTAAAGTGGCACATTGCAGCTGAGTACTGAGGACTTGCCTCACCTCTCCCTCCTTATAGCAACAGACATGGGCCTTCAATTATTGTCTAAAACATCAAAGGCTGTATAGTTTGGGCTCCTTGAAAAATATTAGATCTTGTTCTTTAAGAAGAGAAAACCTTATATACAACATCCATATGGTGTCATTCTTTATTTAATCTCAATGTGTCCTTTGTCACCTTAATCCTACACAGTGTACCTTTAAGTCATAGTTTATATGGATTAAAGTTACATCGCAGTACAATGCATGACATTTGAATATTTTATGATCCCATAAACTAATTTCATTCCAATTGAAAACCTTGAAGATTTATTTCAAAGTGTTATATTGTACCCCATGCGTTACCAAAGAGTACCAGTAGATGGCACTGCATGAGAAGTCAATGGGGGCATCGGAGGCTCACACTCCACCTGTAGAATGAATACGAGACAGAGCACAGATGAACTATCAAGGGAAACTCCATAACAGTATGCGATTCTTACTTTTTAAATCTCCCTTTACATAAATGTATAACTCAATACATAACTCAGTTTTTGAAAATGGAGGCTCACATTGGACATCTTTTTAAAACCTTTTTTTTAATGCGGGTATTTGATCTATTTTATCATGTTACATCAGGATACATGCATCACTAACTACTCATCTACTGTGTGTGTGTGTGTGTGTGTGTGTGTGTGTGTGTGTGTGTGCGTGCATGTGTGTGCATCATTCATTCTTCCTCACGGGGTAATGAGGCCTTGGCAGTGGTCAACATCGAGGTGGACTAGACAGCCGTAATTGGAGGATAAATATGGGCGTGTGTGTGTGTGTGTGTGTGTGTGTGTGTGTGTGCGTGTGTAATGGATGATGGAGGTGTCAGTGTTTGTGTGCGAGCTGCTGCTGGTCGGCTGCTTCATGTCAATGATGGTGATAATGGCGGGGTAAGTGCTGTATTGGGGTTAATACTTCTGAGCTGGACATGAGATTATAGCTGTGTGTAAACGTGAAGGCCCCTCAGTCACATATCAAACAGTGAAGTCATAAGATAAGATAAGATAATCCTGTTGGAGCCACAGTGGGGACATTGTTAGAGCAGCACAGGGATAATGTATGGTAAAAGATGTTTATCATGATGTTGTTTTGGCCCTGTAGCATTGCAGAGATCCTTTTTTAACCACAGGAGTCTCTGCTTTGTCACTGCTGCACACATTAAAAACATTCCCATTATTGAAATAGCTAAATGAAATCATCCACAGTTCTAGTTTTATCTTCTCCATCTTCTTTTAACATCAAAATCACACTGTGCTCAAGGGAAATATGCTTATTTAGAAAAACAGACAGCGACCTTCCCCTCATCTATATTTATCATAGAGCATGTTCTCTCTGTTTCTTAGTATAACTTTGATTCTATGACTTCAACTGAGGATCAATGTCTTGAAACATTTTTGTTTTGTGATAAAGAAATGAGACGTTAACTTGCTCTGCCGACCCGTCATGAGTGAGAGTCATGGTGCAGGACTTATGAAGATTTAAGCCTTCATATCTGGGTTACAACAACCCCCCCCCCCCCACACACACACACACACACAACCACACCCACAATCCAGATGATGCCATCTGCGAATTGTGTGCGAGTGTGTGTGTGTGTGTGTGTGTGTGTGTGTGTGTGTGTGTGTGTGTGTGTGTGTGTGTGTGGCTTTCAAATCAAATGCATAGTGTTTCATCTCACTAATACTCCAGAACATTTACAAGATAATAACAGACGGACTGAGACTGACACGCTGATGTTAACAAATGGAAAACTGATGAATAATTCAGTAGAATATTATAATTAATTTTGAGAGTTTATACATGAAATTCATATCCTACAAAATCATTCAACTTTAGATTTAATGTGATTTTAGTTTAATTTTATATTTGTATTATCACTGAGTAAGAGCTTCATTCTTCTAAGTGAGAATTTGATCTATATTCTTCTGTAAATTGATTGAATTGTTATCTTTTTTGTTAGTTTGGACTCCGCTGGACTTTACATGGGGATGTCATGTATGTTACAGGTATTGAAACTGTCTACTGACATTATATGATGAGCAATGTAAGTAGCAATTGCATCCTTGGTTTGTTTACATGAATGGTTTCCAGTCCATAGAAGCCAACTAATGACTTATACACGTTGAAAACAAAACAAACATCCTGAAACGTGGCCTGTGATTGGACGACGGATCTAAATCTGCCCACCAAATCCCCTCATGCTGTGATTTGGACCCGAGAGATTTGTTTCCAGAGTGTGTTGTGCCGTTCAGGGATGACCACTGTGGCCGTGTCACTCACACCACATCAGCAGCAGCAGCTCAACGCAAAGTCTCCTGACTGCGCCGACACCAAGAGACAATGAGACACTTTACCGCCAAGAACCACACACTCCATCTGCCACACCATGGTAAGAGCCTCTCACGCAGTATTGTGGTTTGTTGTTGAGCAGAATTACATGATGGCTGATGCTCTTGTTAAATGAAATCAAATCAAATCAAATCAAAGTTTCTTTATAGAGCCCGAAATGAAATAAATATTTCATCCTAAGTCCTATATTGTTATTTGCTATATTAATTTTCCTTTCTAATGTATGTAATTTTGCAGCTTTTGTCAGTGTTAACGGATTCATATTACCTGTACTGCAGTAAGCCACTGGGGTATAGATATATGTGTTATAGAAACATATGCACCTTTCCCTCCTCACTATGCTATTGCTGAAATCATTCATATTCTGGGGGCCCGGATGGAAAGCTCTGACGGGCCAAATGTGGCCTGTGGGCCGCCAGTTGACTTTCACTGTTGTACAGTGGTGAAGATGTAACCTACTTTGAGAGATATTTTGAAAAATGGAAGAAAAAAAAAGCATTGATATGAAGAACTAACATATTTTTTTAACATATTAACATATAACTTACCCACATGCCACTGCTTATATTTGCCAACTTATTTGATTTGGGTTTTGTTTGTTTTTTCAAAATGTGTTTAACGGATTGATATTTCAATTCTTGTGCTCTCAGTCATTGATTTGTTGCATTGCCTCAGCACAAAAACATGACTCATCCTTTTCAAATACTGCAACATGTGTGATGAAGAACATTCTCTCTCTGGAACAAACCTCATCATTAACACAACGTGTGATACAGGGCTGTCAAACATACAGCACATACTATGCCTGGACACTAGGGGGAGCCTGTGCTGCTTGGAATTGGGGAGTTGCAGCGAAGAAGAGGAAGAGTAGAGTGTGTGTGTGTGTGTGTGTGCGTGTGTGTGTGTGGTTTGATGTTGAAGGTTGAGATGATTTAGCAGCATTATATTATGATTTTACTGTTTCGACCCACTTCAGGTTGAATTGGGCTGCATGTGACCTCTGAGCTAAAATGACTTTGACGCCCCCCCGATGTAACAACGTGTTGGGGTCCGCTCTGTTCTATGAGTCGTACATTAACGTTATCCCTGTGTGTCCCAGCAGGGGCAGCGGTGGACGTGTGAGACGGGGCCATGCCTCTGGTCAAAAGAAACATCGAGCCTCGACACCTGTGCCACGGTGCGGTGCCCGAGGGCATCGGCAATGAGCTGGAGTGCGTGACCAACAACACCTTGTCTGCCATCATTCGCCAGCTCAGCAGTCTGAGTAAGATCACACTCACTCATGTACAGCGAAAGACGACACAGTGATGTGCCTCGGATCACTTTTTAGGTTTATTATTTAGAAAATACCATCCACTCAAACCACCCTTGTACTGATGGATTTTAAACAAGCTGTGGAAACCACTGAAAACAAATCAATGATCACTTGCCTGTTATAGTGGAGACCACATGATGTGTGTGCGTGTGTGTGTGTACGTGTGTGTGCGTGTGTGCGTGTGTGTGCATGTGCTTTAGTGAAGTAAACAGGAGCTCAGAGCTTACGTAAAGCTTTTGTATGACAGATGACTGAGAGGGAGGGTGAGTGGGCGGAGTCTCAATGATGGTTCCCACAGTAAGTGGATCTGAGCTGTGTGTGTGTGTGCGTGGGTGGGTGGGTGTGTGAGTGTGTGAGTGTGAGTGTGTAATCCATAAGAGAAAAATAATGGACTCAGAGACGCAAAAATAAAAGCACACTATGTGATGTGAATGTTATTATTTTAGATCTGGACTCACATTAAATATCTTCACATAATAAGTAGATCCGACTCATGGGGGCCAGCATGTTGTGTAGCACCACCATATTTTTCCACAGGATCCCAGAATGGACAAACTAAACAACATTTGAGTTTCATTGATAACTGAAGGTGAACATAGCTCCTCCTCCATGCTTGGAAGTAAGGGGTGAGGGGTCACTCAGCTGTCAGGAAACACTGCGTATCGAACCTTTAACTTGAATGGTCCTCAGAGAGCACACATACTCCCCCTGAGGCCCCACATTCCTCCCTTGAAACCACATTTGAATTCAATAGATGTGGAACTTTGTTTATATCTGCAGCAAATTACACACAATTCCATGATTTCCATCAATGTTCATGAAATACACTTTGTGAAATTATTAATGACATAATGATGAGTCTCAACCTAAAAGTTGGTCACAGACCCATTTTCAGTGGTTTCAGGCCCATGACTGCGGAAAAAAAAACTTCTGTGCTTTTATTTTGAAGAGGATTTTTTATTGGAGTGGCCACACTCCTTAACAGTAGGTGGCGAGGATGCCCTGTAATGCTAATAGACACCTACCATTTCACCTTTTGGTTTTTAATAGAGTGTAAAAGGGAATATGTCCCTATCTAGCATCGCCACCTGCTGGTCATTCAATTTTATTTATTTATCTAACTAGGTTGGTCAGTTGAGAACCGGTTCTCATTTACAATGTCGGCCTGGCCATTTTTATCATTAAAATAGTTTTTTGTGTAACATACTGTTTCTACTATTCTGAAATATCTCAGGTTCTTTTCATTAAATTAATTTGACTGAATTGAAAATGTTCCTTGATTTGGGTCGTGGCTCATCATTGGTGGGTCCTGAACCCAGACCAGTTGAAAACCACTTATCTCAACAACACAGATGGGAAACACCTTGTTCCTGTGGCTGCAGGTAAACATGCAGAAAATGTCTTTGGGGAACTTTTCAACGAAGCCAACACCTTCTACCTGCGCGCCAACTCCCTGCAGGACCGCATCGACCGGCTGGCCGTCAAGGTGACCCAGCTGGACTCCAGTGTGGAGGAAGGTCAGCTCACCCCCCCCCCCCCCCCCCCCCCCCCCCCCCCCCCCCCCCCCCCCCCCCCCCCCCCCCCCCTGTGTCCTGTGCACTCGGACATGCTGTGGTCTGATCTCTCAGGACTCACGTTAAGCTGCTGTCTCCCAGTCTCTCTCCAGGACATCAACATGAGGAAGGCGTTCAAAAGGTCGGCGGCCCAGGATCAGCAGGTTCTGTCCAAAGGCAGTGCGCCCAGCTCCGTGCTCGACATGTACAATGGCAGCGACAGGCCTCCTCCGCTCAGCACCCTCACCGCCTACAGGTACTGACGGTGGGAGTGACCAATCAGAGATGTCATCTGCAGTCAGGGCTTCAATGGTTATTTTGTTTCCACACACAGAGAGGATGCCGCTGACGCCATGAAGTTCTACTCAGACCCTCTTTACTTCTTTGACCTGTGGAAGGAGAAGATGCTGCAGGACACGGAGGAAAAGAGGAAAGAAAGGAGAAGGCAAAGGGTGAGAGGAAACGTTTTTGTGATTATGTGTATTTGTCTGTTTGTGAACAAGATCATGTCAAATCCGCAAGATGGATTTTCTCAAAACCTGGTAGGAGGATGTGGTATGGGTCATTCATGGAGTCATTCAAGTTTGGTGCAGATTGAGGCATGTTTTCCCTTTTACTTTAACATATTGAGGATGAATAGTTTTCACATTTTTCCTTGATCTCTCTCGTCGATCCCAATAAATAAAATCACGACTAATGCGGCGATGTGTCTCCTTCTCCTCCGTCCCTGTTTCCCAGGAGCAGAAGCGCTGTGTGGAGTGCAGCACTCTTCAGCGTGAGGTGAAGAAGGTGAGAAAGGCCCGGAACCGCAGGCAGGAGTGGAACATGATGGCGTTCGATAAAGAGCTGCGCCCAGACCACCGCCATCCACAGACATTGCGGCGAGGGGCGTCATCAGAGGGCTCCCTCTCCCCAGACGGCAGGTTAGCAATGGTCTCCGTGGTGACCTCTGCCAAAAAAATGTTCATTAAAGGTTACGGAAGTACCCGATCAATGTATATGCTAATTCAGATAAAGGGGCGGAGCCAGACATTTTAAATGCACATGGTACGTGCTCATGGGAAACATCAAATCAAGAGGCTTCAATTTGAAGAGCAGAACTTGCGTTTTCACAAAGTACCATTGATAAATGCTTAGGTTATAAATTCACACCTTACAGAAATGACAATGTGCGTTTTACTTTAAAGGTGCAGTGTGTAAGGTTTGGTGAAGTTGCATGTTGTATCCATCACCTCATCTTCACTCCTCTGAGGATGCAGAAGAACCTTTGGTAGATTTCAGTTGTCATTAAATCTCAAAATGTGTTAAGTACGTCCACTCTGAGCTAAAAACATGGCAGCCCCTTAGAGAGGACCCCCTCCTCATGTAAATATACATTAATTGGCTTATTTAAGGGGAATGGTAAAAACATATATTTACATTTTGGTGATTATGAACAAATCAAAATGTCAGTTTTTTAAAATTGTTGTAAATATTTTAAAGGTGACAAAAATGAACAAAATCGTACACACCTTTAAAGGAATAGTTCCCTTTTTTCAATCAATAACTGCTTTCAAACTGAAAGAGTATCTTCTTGAATAGAGATAAAAGAAACACTGATAATAAGTGTAAGCGATGGTCTATGCTGATCAGTCCTCACTTTAAAACAATTGTTTCAGAGTAAAATCCAAGAGTAGAGCCTCTATTCATTAACATTCGCCTGGTGACGCAAATAATAATAATAATAACATGCGTTGAGTAAAAGCTTCAGTTTTGATGCTGTAAACACAGAATCCACCATCTGCATCTGTGAAGGCGTCAGCATGAGCTCTGTGTGTGTCATTGTTTATCCAGGCCTGACCTGCCCGACTACCCCGTCCCTCCGCCGCCGCCTGCCCACGCCTCTTGTAACTTTGCCAAGTCTCACGACTACGTGCCCGGGAACGCGCGCCCCTCGCCACCTGTGGAGCATGAATACCACAGCATTGATGTCAACTACAAGAGAGTCACCTACGCCCCGACGGAGCCGGGCGCCGCCGAGCGCACGAACGGCTCAGCCCCTCCACCTGCAGATTACAAGTACGTTGCTTTCATTTCATTTGCATAACCAGTGGTAGAGTTTAATATGACATCGCTTCTCTGCTATAATCCTCTTTCTCTGTGTGCGGACCAGCTGTGCCCCTCCTCCTCCCGCCCCGGGCCCGCCCATCCCATCGGCACAAACCGCCTTTGCTTTTCCTCCGGGTGCTCTGCCGCCAACGCCCCATAATGGCGTCCTGCACATAGGCCCGGGCTTCCCGCTCCCGCCCGTGCCTCCTCCCGGCCCTCGTGTCCTTCCTCCCCCTCCCGGTCCACCACCTCCACCTCTTCCTCCCCCTGCCGCACCCTCACACCTGCCGGGACACGGTAAAGGCGGCAGACCCGTGAGGGACGCGAGAAGTGACCTGCTGTCTGCCATTCGAATGGGTGAGTTGGAAAAGGATAAGCTTACAACATGTATTCTTACTTTAAAGGGACGCTTTCATACGAGGACATGCACCTCTGAGGCAACAACAGCCTTTTTAAGATGGATCTATAGATTTAGTCAATGAGAGATTCAACCTGAGGCTTTTATTTTGAAATGAGCTCACAAAGTGAGCAGAAAGACAATAAACTGGTGTGGGAAGTGAGAACTTATGAGTCACTCTAGTGGTCAAAAAGTGGTATAATATGGTGGCATACCTCCATCAAGCAGTCCATTTGCATTGAAAGTCTGATGTCAAGACTGTAATTTTATGAAACACTCATAGTTATTTCTTAATATTCTAGATCAAAAAACTACATGTAGCACCTTTAAAGTTCTGTATCTGTGCTGTTGTCAGGTATCCAGCTAAAGAAAGTCCAGGAGCAGCAGGAGCAGCAGAACAAGAGGGAGCCTGTGGGGAACGATGTGGCTACCATCTTGGCTCGACGCATTGCTGTGGAGTACAGTGACTCTGACGACGACTCTGAGCTGGATGAGAACGAGTGGTCAGACTGAATAGGCTCATGCTAATGGAGGACAGTGTAAAAATGAAGTAGTCTGTGTAAAATGATTTACTGTATCATACATAAATGTTTACTTTTCTACCACTGATGAAAATAATCTAAAGTTGTGCTTCTCCTGCAAATGTTTCTGTGAAATATGTGTTACTTACCATGTACTGAGTTGGCACATTCCTGATCATTCCTATTTTTGCAGTATTCATTTGTCTACAATAAATGACTGTATCACTAGATGCTACTAAATCCTACAAACTGAACCTTTAAGTGTTAAAGAATATTCTTTTGTCATGATAATAATTTCTACCTCGGTTTGTGACATTTTACCGAGCCACAGTATGCGAACAATGATGTTTTTGTTCTGACAATAAATGATGTGTGATTATCTGTATCTGTCTTTGTACGAGTTGACACGTCATCTTTAATCATTATTATCATTATTGTTATTATTGGCTTGTTAGTGCTCCTCTTATTTCAGTTTTTAGATGATTACATTATCATGTCTAAGAAATAACTTTTCATGAAATGTACAGTAATAATAAAATTGTATTTACTTTGCACTCATATACCATTCTATGTTACAATAACTGCCATATAATGGGCCTATCGTTATACCAACTATTTGTACAATAACATTAATCATCGATGGGGTCTTTCTTTCTTTCTTTCTTTCTTCTTCTCTCTCTCTGTGTCAGTAGAACTGCAGTCTTTATTTGTGTCCAGCAGGAGTCAGTAGAGAGCCTTGTGCCACAGTATGGACTGCTAGAGGAAGTGATCGCCAAACAGGAAACTGTATCGCTATTGACGCCATGTTGGTTCTGCAAGATCACTTCAGGAGTGGGGAATCTGGGAGAGCCACAGTGGGGGTGTGCGACAGTGTAGTGACAGCAGGCAGGTGATTAGCAGAGAGTAGCTCCTCCTCCAGCTGCAGCTACTGCGGTACACACAGTCTTGAACTGCCGCTCATAAACAGAAGGTGAGACATTAATATAAATGTACGCAATGAAGCTGTGTGGTTTTTGTAATTCACACCAAACCCTGCGTTAATATCTGCTAATTTAGCTGAGCGTGTTTGTGGCTTTGATGTTGAGGACGGCTAATTTTTGCTAGCTAGTCACCTGACTCCAACGTACAAATCGGCTTTACTCTCGCCGTTGCTTGCGTGTAGTAACAGGCATAAACCTGTCTCTCTGTGTGTATAACATGGCGCATGTGGCGATAGTATATATTCGTACAATATCCGAGCTATTTTCCTCCACAGTGGGTGACATGTAGCGGAGTGTTTTCTACATTTTAGATGAGTTAGCATTAGCTCACTGGCCTAGCACTGCTGCAGGACCATTCATTTCAGTACTGAGCCGATACACCATGTATGACAGTAAACAGATAAATGAATCTATATCGTTGTTTTTATGTAAACAAGCTGACACATTTGTTTATTTAGTCGTGGTCACACTGTCCTGTTGCTGCTATGAGCGGAGAATAATGTGTGGCGTTGACATGGCTGAAAACTAGTGTCTCTCTCATTCCTCCAGGGACTCATCAGGACTTAAACTATCAACATGGACACCTCATCACTTCCAAAGGTCCGGGATGAGGAGCGAGAGAGCCAGTTTGGATATGTACATGGAGTCTCTGGACCAGGTCAGAGTTGATATGATTTAATGGAATATGACAGTGTGTATGAATGATCAGAATCCATGAAACTGTCATTGTCATTTGTGCCATGTCATACATGGCACAAATGACAAAGACTATTTGAAAAAAGAAATAATGCAATGTAAACAATAACTCTTTGTGTACTTGTTTCCATTGTAAACATCTGTAGATAAGATACTACTGTAAATATTCAGTGATAAAAATGGATGAAATGTGTGATGTGTCGCACCCCACAGATTTTTCAGATCCATTTCTATATTTGAATGTCTCTCGTTCATAATAGTGGTGACAGCGACTGCGATGGCCGGAGCAGCCATGTACGAGCTGGTTCGTGTCGGTCACAGTGAGCTTGTGGGGGAAATCATCCGTCTGGAGGGCGACATGGCAACTATCCAGGTGTACGAGGAGACCTGTATCCTTACCGCACCTCGTTATCTTCCATCTAAATGATCTCACAATGAAGTGTCACCAGTGTGTCAGCGTGCTGGCAGTTTGTTTTTCCTAACTTCCTGCTGCAGCCGGCGTTTCTGTGGGTGATCCTGTCCTCCGAACAGGAAAACCCCTCTCTGTGGAGTTAGGCCCTGGAATCATGGGCTCCATCTTTGACGGTATTCAGCGACCCCTGAAAGACATCAATGACCTCACTCAAAGTATTTACATACCCAGGGGAGTGAACATCGGTTCCTTGAATAGAGATCTCAAGTGGGAATTTTCACCGGGCCAGAGTCTCAGGGTAAGTCCTGACACATGTTCTTTGTGGTGTTTAAACTTAAATGTTTCTTCAGTCACATCTCTCAAGTTTAACCGTACTCCCTCTGTAGGTCGGCAGTCATATGACAGGTGGTGATATCTACGGCATGGTTTTTGAAAACTCCCTGATTAAGCACAAGTTGATGCTTCCACCTCGCAACAGAGGCACCGTCACCTACTTGGCTCCACCAGGAAACTACGACCTTTCTGTGAGAGTTCTGCCAGTTCTGCCACTCTTCTGTTCTATTCAAATGTGTGTGTGAAGTCCACTGTCTGATCTCAGGGTGTTTAATCACAGGATGTGGTTCTGGAGCTTGAATTTGAAGGAGTGAAGGAAAAGTTCACCATGGTGCAGGTGTGGCCAGTACGACAAATCCGACCAGTAACGGAGAAACTACCCGCCAATCATCCACTGCTCACTGGTCAGAGAGTTCTGGATGCACTTTTCCCGTGAGTAGATTTAGTATTTCCTAAGAATGTGGGGTTTTACATATAAATATCTATGTGTGATCGGTATGGTTTTTGTGCTTCACAGGTGCGTGCAGGGCGGCACCACCGCCATACCCGGAGCCTTCGGATGTGGCAAAACTGTGATCTCTCAGTCGTTGTCCAAGTATTCCAACAGTGACGTCATCATCTATGTTGGTTGTGGAGAGCGTGGAAATGAGATGTCTGAAGTGCTGAGGGATTTCCCTGAGGTTTGTGGAAAAATGTTTTAAGTAAGAAAATGTAAATTTTGCCCCAGCATTAATGATCTCTAACGTTTTGTACACTGCTCTTGTGCCACAGCTCACTATGGAAGTTGATGGAAAGGTCGAGAGCATCATGAAGAGAACAGCACTGGTCGCGAACACTTCCAACATGCCTGTGGCAGCTCGAGAGGCTTCCATTTATACAGGTACCATTCACATCAGGAAATATAGAAAGAACAATTCAATACAAGAATATTTTCTTTATAAGCAAAACAAGCATTTCAAACCATCCAAAATTGATTTCATAATTGACTCTATAACATGAACTTTGATGCATTCGTCTATAATCTCCTTTGCAGGAATCACATTGTCCGAATATTTCCGTGACATGGGTTATAATGTGAGCATGATGGCCGACTCCACGTCTCGATGGGCTGAAGCTCTGAGAGAAATCTCTGGTAGATTGGCTGAGATGCCTGCCGGTAAGTTCATTGTTTACATGTGATTTTTTTTATTTTTTATACATTCCTTTATTTCGATTAGTATATTTTCTCAGACCTGAGCTCCATCCGTCTGTGTGTGTGTGTCTCCCTCTGCAGACAGCGGTTATCCAGCTTACCTTGGAGCCAGGCTGGCCTCCTTCTACGAGCGTGCTGGACGTGTGAAGTGTTTGGGAAATCCTGAGCGAGAAGGCAGCGTCAGCATCGTCGGAGCGTGAGTCGAATATTTCTATACGCAGGAAAATGACGTCGGTCCTTTTTCAGTTTCTATATTATACTGAACAAATATTTGAATGGAAGTATCGGTTTGTCTTTCTAACTTTAATGTGGTGACTATCTCTTAGTGTGTCGCCCCCTGGTGGAGACTTTTCAGACCCCGTCACTTCTGCCACTTTGGGAATTGTCCAGGTACCTTACTCTCCCTTCCGTCATTTTTTCCTCCTCCCAAATCTCTCTGAGAAGCTCAGTATTTATTGTTTTCCGTCTCTGCAGGTTTTCTGGGGCTTGGACAAAAAGCTGGCTCAGCGAAAACACTTCCCCTCTGTGAACTGGCTGATCAGCTACAGCAAGTACACACGAGCCCTGGATGAATATTACGACAAACATTTCCCAGAGTTTGTTCCTCTCAGGACAAAAGCCAAGGAGATCCTGCAGGAGGAGGAGGACCTGGCTGAAATCGTGCAGCTTGTTGGAAAGGTGAGAGAGACAGAGATGAAATAATGTGGTGGAAGAACTCGAAAGTAAAGAGTTAAGACATGTAATGTAATACCCTGAAAAAATGGTTTGTGTTTGTGACTAAGTCGTGGAACTAATCATTTAATCCTTGTTGTGTTGAGCAGTTTAACCAGTCCCTCTCGAAATATGAATCCATCTGATCTTCCTCTCGTCTCTATACACAGGCCTCTCTTGCTGAAACTGACAAAATCACTTTAGAAGTTGCGAAGCTCATCAAGGACGACTTCCTGCAGCAGAACGGTTACACGCCCTACGACAGGTGAAAGCACAAGAAAATTGATGAAATGAAGAAATCAACTTTTCACGCTCCTGGAATTTGTGCAGACAATGAGCTTCACGCGTCGTTTGGTTCTCAGGTTCTGTCCCTTCTACAAAACGGTGGGCATCCTCTCCAACATGATCGCTTTCTACGACATGGCCCGACACGCCATCGAGTCCACGGCACAGAGCGACAACAAGATCACATGGGCCATGATCAGGGAGCACATGGGAGAGATCCTGTACAGGATCAGTTCCATGAAGTTCAAGGTACGTGACTGCTCCCTTATCTTTAGGGAAGATGATGTTGTTGACCTGTGTTGTTTATCAAATATCAATTCTGTCTGTGGATTGTTTAGGACCCTGCGAAGGAAGGTGAAGCTAAGATCAAAGCTGACTTTGCTCAGCTGTTGGAGGACATGCAGAACTCCTTCAGGACGCTGGAGGAATGAGTGTCTTACCTCTTTGTGTCCACGCCCACATACTCGGACCCCAGTGCAGTGCGACGGCCCGCGCTCTGAGCGTCTACAAACTTCTGTCTACCTTGGTGTTTACGTCCCCTAAAACATTCCATGACCTGGACGAGGTTTGTGTTGCGTTTTGTTGATTTTCAATTCCTCCACTTCATAAACACAGCACTGAAATCCCCTCAGAGCACAGATTATATGATTTTTTTTAAAAGCACTTCCCGATCATTACTCCATCATGTGGTGGTTTAAATCAGTGAGTCCCAGTCAGGAGCTGCACTTGCACTTAATTACATGCTGCAACAAAGACTGGAAAGGGATGTTTATTTCTCCCCCAGATGTGACGGATGATACATGCTATGATAATTCTAAATGGGAACATGATGCACATGGCTAAAGGGACAGACATACTGTGTGATATGAGGGGGATTCAAGCCTTCTTCCACCTCTTACCTCCTTGTAAGTGTGATAGTGATGTGGAATATTTACTTGATATTATGTACAAAAACAATGTGACCGGATGATTCTGTTAGAGTCGTGTTGTGATAGATGTCTATTATATTCATGGTACATTTCTGTCGTGTGAAATAAATGTAAACAAATGGAATAGTCAGTTTGTCAGTCAAATTTATTTTTCATTACCAGAGAAAACTTTTGAAAGATTCTCTAAGAAAGCTAATAGTGAGATCAATTAGATTTGAATTATCTTTGCACAATATTGTTGCAATAGAGGGCTTTCACCACTAGGAGGCAGAAATGTCTCCATGGTGACCATAAACAAAGCTATTGAAATTCAATCTTCCCAGCAGACCACAGAGTAATACATTATAAAGTCTGAAGGAATGTATGGTCAAAAAAGAGAGATTTGATAGATATCAAATAAGATGAGATAAAGTCCTCTGGATATTATTTGTAGAGTTTTCTGAAATTCAACTTTTATTATATTTAAGTTAAAGATATATCATGAATGTGTTAAAGAAATGTGATTGTCTCTTAAGATATAAAAATGTAAATCATTCTTTAAGTATTTTCGGGATATAAATATCCAATATAAATATAGACCCAGATCTAAGCTCCTAAGATGATGAGATCAAAGATCTTCCATGTTTATGATTTATTCTTTAACCAGGTTCAAAGTTGTTGTTATTGGGTAAGTCCTTTCTGTTGTGATTGATAACATCTTGATTGACTGAACTATGGGATGTGACTGTATCCTGGTGTTTTATATATGACTGTCTGGTCTCTAAGATGAGAGCAGCTGCTCTACAGAGACACAGACTTGGCTGCTCTTTAGTCGCCTGCCTTTTATTTGTTGCACGTTCAGCATCTTTGCAGTTTGCTGACGTCCATCATGCACTGTCCGCTCAGTCCGTTGTCTACGAGCCGCCGCATTAACTCCTCCAAAATAGATTAGAGCCTGTATCTCGGGTTCCGGGCTCCATCAAGACTAATGGAAGCATAACCCTCAGGAGCAGGAGCGTCGTTTCTCTGCATTGATTGAATCAGAACAGACTCACACACACTGGTGCAGACATCAAGAGGTTTCAGTGTCTTTACCAGGCTTATAGGCTTTGTTTGTTTGTGTGTGTTGATGTGTGTGTGCTGGCAATACATTAACAAACCTGTATATGGGTTTGCACACTTTTAGTAAATGAAGGAAGGTGGGTTGTGTTGCTGTCAGTCTAATTATTTAATTTATGATTATTTTCAATATGAAATTTTTAATAGAATAATTATTGATGAGTCTATAACTGCAGAGAATATGTATATATAGAGATAGATAGATAGATAGACATCCAGCACAAAGAATACAGAATTTTTGAAAATAAAAATAAAAAAATAAAAAAACATACTGTAAAACGGCAAAAAGCAGTGAAAATTGTTAGAATATTAAGATGACATTGAAAAATACATTACATAAGATAATGTAACATCGCATGAAATACCTTAAAAACAAATCACAAACCAAAACATTGTAGGGCCTAACTATTGAACTTTTGGCCCTCACAATATGAGGAAAAACCTGGATCTCACACACAGTTACTTCTGGACTCCTCTGTGTGTGAGCAGCAGGTCAGTTTGCCTGTGGGAGGAAACGTGATCCCGGTGGGTGTGGCCGCCCCTGGATCGTCCCTCACCCTCTCATCTCTGAGTGCCTGTCATGGTTCTCATACGCACCCGTGTCCGGCTCAGTTGTACCCATGCAACTTTTTCAGCACCTCACCACCACCACCACCCTGTGGGCTGAGAGGCAGAGGTATGAAGGACACGTCTGTTTACCAAGCAAACTCGAGAAGTAGTTTGCCGGAGAGGGACGACTGAATTATTAACCGACACGTGAGGCCAGTTCAGTCGTCTCCATCCTCAAACCCCTTGTCAGGACGAATCAGAATGTCCCTCCTTTGGGACTCTCGCGTCGAAGGAATCTAAGATATGAAAACCATCTCGCGGCTCTGACTCGGTGTCGCCGCAGCTCCACCAGAGCGCAGAGCTGCCACTTGACTTTTTCAACACCTAAGACCGCTGAGAAACCAGGCTGCCCGTTGTCTTTGATTTGAAGTTTCCATTGTGCGAACACGGAGGAGGCTGAGTGACGAGGGGTCGTCTTCTCCTCTGCCAGCCTGGATGTTTTGATACTTTGTTGTTTTTGTAGCAGACACCAAAGGTAAGTTGAAACTGAAATGGTTTGTCTTGGGTTTATGAAAATACAACTTTTTTTTTTATGTATGGGGTACTTTAAAGGTGCAGTGTGTAAGATTTGGGTCATTTTTGTCACTTCTAAAAATATTGCAAAATAATTATATACTGACATTTTAATGAATATATCATCACCTAAATGTTTAATTTTTTTTCTCATTGCCCTTAACTGAGCCCGTTATTGAGTGGGGGAGTGGGTCCTCGCTACAGGGACCGCCATGTTGCAGTAATCCGTATTGGACGTAATAAACATCTTCTGAGCTTTAGTGACAGCTGAAGTCTACCACAGGTTCTCCTGCATGTTCAGAAGGGTGAGGTGATGGATCCAACATGCAACTTCACCTTTAGATGTCACAAAGTGTTACACACTGCACCTTTAATGATTGTTTATCATCATTTAATTTTCTTAATCGAGTCCTACATGACCGTCCGTCTTGATTTAAAGATTCTCTCTCTGATTATTCCTGATTCCTTTGACTCAGGTCTGGTTTTAAAACTAATAATAGAAAAATGTTCTAAAACCAGATTGAAATATTAATAATTGGCTCTGACAATAAGTCATGTAGATCAGCACTTGGTTTACTGGCCCAGATAGTTTGTCTCGGTGGACACGGTGGCCTTGTTTCAACAAATTACATTGAAATCACATGGGGATTCAACTTCACAATCCTCTGATTATAGAAATATTAATATCTTATAATTATTTTTATATGTGATGCAGGTCCAGGTTCAGCTTAATATAACGCAGGCATTTTATGTAGGGGTTTTAATTCTGTCAAATATCTAATGAAGGGTGTGCTTTGTTTTCATTCCATTTTAGAGACATTATCTGAATGTATGTGATCAAATTGATGCTGGAAAATATATTTTTATATCCTGTTTAATACGAGGTAAGTGTCTATTTGTGCATGGATTGATATTTGAGATACTTCTTCCCTGCATAAAGGTATATCATAAATGATGTATGAATGTAAAAATCACTAAATCATCCTCAATGAGCTAGTAGAAGTGTGTTTATCCTTAGGAATTCTGCTGTGTTGGCATTTTGTCATTGTCTTACTGTTCTGCTGTGCGTGAGACATTAGGACAGATCAATTAGACCAATTAGCTCGTCAGACTGTCAGCATTTTAACTAAAAAGGTCATGTTTCTACATTAGTGCGGCTAAGCATTACACACACACACACACACACACACACACACACACACACACACAAAGAGTCCTATGTTGTGATTAAGCAGGGAGGGGCCAACTTTGACAACACTTAGCCCACTAATCCTTTCCCCAACACATTTAAAAATGTCATGGTTTAGTTTCGACTTCTTTGAAAGCACGATAATGTCCAATAATGTCTTGGTGTTGTCCTGTCCCTCCAGGTGAGGCCACGATGAAGTGGGAGAAGCTGAAGCCTCCTGAGCCGGAGGATCCCATGTGCTGCTGTGAGTGTGATATTTACCCGTACGGCTGCTGTGACTGTGAGGACCTGGACGGAGCCTTTAACAGGTCTGCAGAGACTCACAACCACCAGGGTGTGCTGAGGGATGTACTCATAATGGAGGATTTGGTGGCATCTAGTGGCGAGGTTACACGTGGCTGGCAACTTGAAATAAGCCTCCCCTCATGTCGAATGTGGCAGAGGAGTAAACGTGGCAGCCTCCATGGAAGAGGAGCCGCTTACATATGAATGTAAACCAAATACGAGCCACTGAACGTTTGAATACCTTCAGGCACTTCTGTTTACTTTTACTTTTAGTTTCTTGAAATTCACGTGTAAAGATAAGAAAGTAGCC
>JAFBJT010109454.1:125583-136272 GCA_016785325.1 Chascanopsetta lugubris
ATGATGTTTTTAGCCTTTGAACTCTATAGTTTTCGGCCTGTATTCATAAAATGACCGTAATGTGTCCACGACCAGAGTCTTTCCAATGCAATCAACCCGAAGTGAACATGTGACCTCGACCGTAATCCCGCATCAATGCTCTTATTCTTAGCAGCTTTGTGAATCCAGCCCCTGGTCTATAGGGCTCTGTGAGTGGATGTGTAGACTAATGTGGTTTGTTTGCTTCAAGGGGAAACATTCATTCATCTGTGAGTGTGCGAATAAAAACGGTGGTGAAGAAGCGAGCTGAGTTCAGATGATTCGTTGGACAAAGCGCCGAGACTTAGTGACAAGATCTCGTCAGTTATTGAATCTGTTTACAACTATTGTTGTTGTTGTTGTTGTTGTTATTATTATCATTATTATGATCGTCGTCAGCGTTGTCGTCCTCCTCCTCCTCATCATTATTCATGATAATAATAATGATAATAATAATAATAATGAGTAAGGTGGCCAAGATAAGGGTGGTTCGAGCAGTGACCTTTGCAAGCAAAGGTCACTGGTCACTGGTTTGAATCCCACTTGGACCTTGCTGCAGTCACTCTGGCCCTGACACTGATACCCCAAATGGCGCTCTGTGTTCTGGTTGGTATTACAACAGGATTACTGGCGTAAAAGAAAAAGAAAAACTTCTACAATTGAATGCAGGAGAGTCAAAGGTTCCACAGAGAAATTCAGTCGTTTTCAAACAGAAAAAAACAAAACAAAACAGACACGTCCGTCACATTAATGCCGTTAGTTGAGGCAAAGAACGACCACGGAGACGCTTGGGTACACAGAGCATCATTTGTTCTGATGTTTCTAATTAACTTAATCATGTTTGGATTAGTCAATAAATCTTAAAACCAAAGACGCCGGGGGGAGGGGTGGGGGGGGGGAATAAGCCCCAAGTCTCCTGAGTATCAGGTTTTACCAAGTCACACCAACAATAGTAAAAATAGATTGATTAATTAATTAATAATGTGATGTCAATATCATCAGAACTCACCTTTTGTATGTATGATCCCTCTCCGTCGTCAATTTAGATATTGACCTTTAAATTGAGCCTTTGAATGTGCAGAGTGAAGATTTTGGTCATTTATGTCACTTCAATTTGTAGAGAAGAAAATTACAAAACAATTACAAAGTCACATTTTCATATTCACCCTGGTGTTTCTTTCTTCACATGACCCTTAAATGAGCCCATTAATGAATATTTACATGACGGGGGCATGTTTTTACAGTGGCCCGGAGTGGACATACTAAACATCTGTGGAGTTTCAATAACAACTGAAGTCGACCATGAGCTCCCCTGCATAGTCAGAGGTGTGAGAGTGAGGCGATGGATACAACACGCAACTTCACCTCTAGATGTCACCAAATCTTACGCACTGCACCTTTAAAAACAGGATGGAACCAGCGGGACTGAAGCTTGGGGGTTGGCAGCTTTCTAAGCCCTGAGGTTCGAGAAGCATCTCACCATGTAGAACGAGCCCCCCCCCCCCCCCCCCCCCCCCCCCCCCCCCCCCCCCCCCCCCAAGCATCTCACCATGTAGAACGAGCCCCCCCCCCCTTACATTCCCCTGACCTGCTCTACCAGCACAACGTCTACACCCGCGCCTCCAGATAACCCCAACCCACCTAACGTCTACTTCAGGGGCGTCGAACTCATTTTCACAGCGTGACACATCAGCAGTATGTTTGCTCTCAAGGGGCCGGTTTCAAATATCAGACTAAATGTGATTAGTACCTAACATATTGCAAAATTAAGGGGGGCACTGGCTCAGTGGCTAGAGTGATAACCCTTGGGGGTGAAGGTCACCTGTTCAAATCCCATATGTGCTTTTTTGGAAATACTTATCTTTTTTAACTGATTGTTTCATGTTTCATCTCAGGCGAACTGATGGATCTTCATAGGAATGTTTCTACTGCCTCAGACCAGCAGATCAAAGGCAACCAGTGAAAGGCATTTATCTATCTAATTATTGTGTGTTTCTTTTTTCCATTTATCCCCTCAAAGAACTGATGGCGTCATAATTGCCCACTCGGACCAGCACACGTGTCATGTCGAAGCTGCCAAAATGTGTCATCACGTCTTCAAGTGCAACCTTCTGATTAGATCCATTGGTTCCCAAGGTTCCGACTTTATCCTTCGCTGTTATTTGCTTGACTCCTGACATTAATCCCCCTCAAACTAATGCCCTAACTCCAGCAGGGGTATTAGCTCCTCCCCCTCGCCGGTCTCAGGCTCACGCCCTTTCGCACCACATGGTCTGATCTCAACATCAACATTGGTCGCGGGGCGAAAGAGGCGCTTTCATAAATCGCGCAGAAGACGGAGCGTGGTGCAGACGGGGCTTTATCCGGACAGCCGACGCCAAGAGCCGAGGGAGACGCGTTTAGTGAGCGTGTGAGGAAGAGACCCGCGTCCACACAGACACTCGAACGACCTGAACCGCAGTGAGTGAGAGAGAGACAGAGAGAGACACAGAGAGAGCGAGAGAGAGAGAGAGAGCAGCTAGCACGTTAGCATACACGGTTTGCGTTGTAAAATGAGCGTAAATCTGAACGGCTTCCACAACAACGACGCGTTCATTGATGAAGGCTGCTTCCTCTTCACCTCTGAGTCGGTGGGAGAAGGACACCCCGGTGAGTATCCGGCCCACCGTTGTCTGACACCGTGTGGACCGTAACTAGCCCGCTCGCGCCCCGCTAGCCTCCGCGAACAAGGTCGCGCAGTCGTTAGCTGTGCGGCGCGTGTTGTTGTCAGTCTGCCGGTCACTCGGCAGCCCCCGTGAACGCAACACCACCACCTTCATCGGCTGTTAGCTCGCAATAAACCGGCTCCTATCACGTCATAGTAGCGTGGATATGGGCTCACGTTACGCAGAACAACTAAGACGAAACACACACAAAGAATCAGGCTTGTAGCTCTTTTATGTACAGTAGTTATTTTCAGAGCTAGCATCGCTGCGGCTAGCTGCTTGTAGCTAACAGCGCGTTTGTACCTGTCACTCACGCGGCTCCACATGAGAGCTAGCATCGTGTGTCCACACCTTGAGAACCACCTTTAACTCGTGTACAGCAGAGATGAGACTTTCACGTCCACGTTGCATTCTGCCTCTCTGACTGTTGGTTCGATTAGAGCAACTTTTTAAAGGTCGAGTGTCGTGTTTTTACAGCAGCTTAGCAAAGACAAACACCTTCGTGAGCGTCATTCAGAACCGACGGCTGCTCCAGGTTCTCCTACGTTCATGTTTGGATAAGATTGGATAAGGAGAGTTAACTAAAAGGTCAATTGCTCAAACTAAAAGTTGAGTTAAGAGGAGAGCAATTTTATTTCGTACCCCAACGAATTCTATTCTAGAATGGGTTTTATACAAGGAGAACCCGGGAATCACCAATCGATCCATGATACCTCACGTGACCCACTATAACAATCCTCAAGACAGTTATTCTGCCATAATGAGACAATAGAGAACAATTGTATATTGATGTCATCTCAGCCTGAGGAATGATCCGTTTCCTTCTATGAAGCTAAAGGTGCAGTGTGTACGATTTTCCTCACTTCTGTCTTTAGAAATAGAATTTCAAAACGATTATATAGACATTTTTTTACAAATGTATAATCAACCCAATGTGTGACTTGCTTTTTATATAACCCTAAAATGAGCCCTTTAATGTATATTTACACTAGTAACGGCTCCGCCCTATGGGGCCGCCATGTTTTTACAACAGCCCGGAGTGGAAGTATTAAACGTCTTTTGAGCTATAATGGCAACTGAGGGCTACCGTAGATTCTCCTGCATGCTAGAAAGGGAAGGGTGAGGTGAGGGATACAACATGCAACTTCACCAGTAGGTGTCACCAGATCTTACACACTCGTACCTCAAGTATAAGATTGACCGTCTATTCACTGCAGTTGTGTGTCACACAGCTCAACACAAACTGAGATGAAACACTGTACAAATAAGTGTTTGAATTATATTGTGTATTGTTATTTTACAGCTTTCTTTTTTCTTTTCTTTTTTTCAAGAATAATGAAAATATTAGTCACTTAACCGTGGCAATTAGCTCCTTATTTCCGGCGTCCAGAGTGTTTGAGCCGTGAGAAAGTTCTACATAACATCAATAAGCACTTGGCAGACGGTCGTTACTTTGACTAATCCAGTCTCGGACGCCAGCCGTGCAATAAACCCTCGACTCTCACAAAGCTGTCACTGTTCAATCGAACCAACCGCTGTTTGATTCATCTTAATTTTGAAGGATTTATTAATTTTGAAGGATATATTGTTTGTGTCAGCATGAGGAGACGAACTAAGACACTGCTCTGAACTAGAATTTAACATTCAAATGAGGATGGGGTTTTTCATCAGACCGCTGGATGAGACAGAATTGTTTTCAGGGCTTCCATCTGTGATGCACAGAGTCTGTTCAACAGATTGATGTACTGTACAATGGGCTGTCGTCCACTGAGCCAATGGGGGTAGCTGTAACGAGACAGATAATAGGATTACAACCAACTAAATATAGTTAGCGCAGGGGCTGCTGCTCTGCCGTGGATATGAAGTCGTCACATTTTCTGGTTTCAGGACAGCGCAAACTCCTGCAGAGATCTTTTCTGTTCACGCTCTGTGGAAGGCGCTGCTCATACTGTGACCTCAGGAAACATTCACTGAATGATCCGAGCTCTTGTGACTGATTTACAAGTCCTTGGAATGGCATCCCACCACTTGGGAATGTTGCTGAACAGCTGCCTGAAAATGCAAAGGAGGAGCAAACGTCCAATAGTCAAGGTAGTAGAACATTCTCTTACTGTGAAGTCCTCAACAAGAAGAAGTTAAAGTCAAACAGAATATACAACAAAGTTGAATTGTCACAACATGGTGGATGTCTTCACCGAGTAACACATATTTTCATTGTTCTTTTTCATTGATCCAAACACTTATTTGTACAGTGTTTCGTCTGTTTGTGTTGAGCTGTGACACACAGCTGCAGTGAATAGGCGCGAAATCTTTCACTTAAGGTGCGAGTGTGTACGATCTGGTGACAGTTAGAGGTGAAGCTGCTCAGTGCATCCGTCACCTCACCCTTCTGAACATGCAGGAGAACCTATGGTAGATCGGTCTGTTGTCATTAAAAGTCAAAAGATGTTTAATATGTCTACTTTCACTATTGTAAACTACACGCTCCTCGTGTAAATATACATTAGTGGGCTCATTTAAGGGTAATGGGGACAAAAATAAAACATTTAGGTGATTATAATTTGATGAAAATGTTCGTATGTAAATGTTTTGTAACATTTTTTTTTTTTTGGAAGTGACAAAAATGACAGAAATCTTACACACTGAACCTTAAAAGAAAGTGAGAGTTGTGCTCAATCCCTTATACATCATAAAATGGGATATAACCTAACGGCATCGTTGGAACATTTCTGAGTGAATATTTTTTTTAGTTGAACCACTTTAAAGGTTCACCATGAGCGATTAAGTGCCATGAAGTTTTAAATGTCTCCCAGCTTCATGTCCCTCACCAAATGTACCTTTACGAGATTTGCTCTCCTTTATCTTTGTCCTCATGTCCTTCTGTATGTCTTTGTACACCCCCCCCCCTCTCTCCCTCGTTTCCCCCACAGATAAGATTTGTGACCAGATCAGTGATGCCGTGTTGGACGCACACCTTTCACAAGACCCCGATGCCAAAGTAGCATGTGGTGAGTCTGCGCGTGGCAATGCAGCGCCGCCACGGAGGCTTGTTGTGTCGATCACATTCATGTTAAACGCAGCTTCCGCTGACGGAGCTGTCCCCTCGACTCGGGTCACGTCCGAAACCTGTCCGTTTTCTAAGACGGCCGGTTCCGTAGACCTGTTTTAGTGAAGAGAAAAGAGGGAGTGGGGAAGACTTGGACTAAAAACGCTGGATCGGCTGCCGGGCGACTCAAATCCCCATAATCGGGATCCATCGAATGGCATGTGAAATGTTTATAGCACGGTGTTGTGAGACTTTAGTAGATTTTGCCTTTCGTTTGGTGACGATCTGACGGGACGTCTGTAGTTATGAGCCTTATTGCAGCCATTAGCTCCATGTCTGCTACACTCTCCTCTCCCCCTCACCCCCTTTTTACTCGGAACCGCTTCAACTGGCAGGTTTAGAGGTTTACCATTCCAAGTATAAAGTGGTGGTTTGGTTATTCTAATGTTTGAGACCAATGGTTATGTACCACAGGCACATTTGAGTCATCTGTCTTACTGAAATATGAGTTGATGCCTAATGTCAAAGTCTTTGGCATCAAGTCCTTATTGAGTTGTTCTTAATCATCATTCCCGGGAAAAATGAAAAATAGCATAAGTAGAACTGTAATAGAAATAGAATACTGAATGATCTAGAGAGGTATTGAACTGTGGCGTATCGTTTAAATATAGATTACATCTTTTAAGTTGTGGGGTTTGATGGATATTTTTCATTTCTGTCTGACGTTTTTATGGATCAAAGCAATTCATTGATTTTAAAGTCACTGTCATTACTCATTAAACATAATTTGATACAGTTTTCAAGCTTTTTCACTGTGCTGTTATTTTCTATCCCTCATTCCTCCTCTCATTGGTTATTCCTGTGTTCTCAGAGACCGTTGCTAAGACGGGGATGATACTGCTGGCTGGGGAGATCACCTCCAGAGCCACTGTTGATTATCAGAAGATTGTCAGAGAGGCAATCAGGGACATTGGCTACGATGACTCATCCAAAGGTACTGTGTCGAAAGTGGATTTCGGGTTCAGCTTCCAGGTTGTTATCTTATAAAAGCATCTTAGTATTTAGCAGATTAAAGGTAGTGGAAGACACGCAACTGTTGAAAAACCTGTTGACATGCACGCTTTAGTGAATTAAACAATCCAGTCCGACCTGTTAGGTTTGTGTACTCACTCAGGGGTGGGGGGAGGGCTGAATGTGCAAACAGTAATGAAGTCCAAACTGTCCACACAAAGTCAAAGACAGCCCTCTCCCAGTGACACACACAAACTAATCAAAGGATATCTTTATTTAAATGTGCGGTTTGTAAGATTAAGTTAATTTATTCCCATTCCCGTTGGTATAAAATACATAAATAAAAGAATCCTGAAATATCTGAGTGTGTCATGTTGCACCACCATGGTTTTATAGTTGCACAGAAAGGACAAAACACCTTTTGTTTGAATGAGAACTGAAGGCAACAACAGAGCTGCAATCTGTAAACTCACCACTGGATACAATTCTACATACCGTATCTTTAAAGTCACCACATTTTTCCGTATCTTAATTGATACAGGAAATGTCCTGACTCTCATCTGACCGATTAAAAAAATTAATTAATTAATTAAAAAATGACAAAAAACCTGCACCTTTCAGACTGTCAATGGCAGCTTCCAGTTTCACATTTGATAGAACGTATAACGCAGCAAGTTCAATCCTGAGGACTCGCATGTGAATTGTCGTCTCATTCGTTGCCTTGTTCCACAGGCTTCGACTTTAAGACCTGCAACGTGCTGGTGGCCCTGGAGCAGCAGTCTCCAGACATCGCCCAGGGTGTTCACCTGGATCGCAAAGAGGAAGACATCGGAGCTGGGGACCAGGTCAGACTTCTGTTATGTCTTTGAATTTGATCCACAGATGCTGGTAACTAGAGCCAAAGAGGCGAGGCTTTGATCCTGTGTTCACGCTACGTCTCCATTCCTCGCAGGGTCTCATGTTTGGATATGCCACCGATGAGACGGAGGAGTGTATGCCCCTCACCATCGTCCTGGCCCACAAGCTTAATGTCAAGATGGCCGAGTTGCGTCGAACCAGAACGCTGTCGTGGCTCCGACCCGATTCCAAAACTCAGGTTGGATGAGCCAATCGTGCCGTCGCCTCTGCAACGTCCATCTGCATTGTTTACAAAGTCAAACGCTCACCAACGTGTTGCTGTCAATCACACATTTGAAAAAGGCCGCACGGATGAAAGCCGCTGTCCCTTTGGAGCTGCGGCCCGTAGGACTGTGTCCACCACCACGTCTTCAGACTGCTTGTTTTAAATTTAAAGGTGCAGTGCGTACAATTCGGTGACCTCTAGAGGTGAAGTTGCGTGTTGTGTCCATCACCTCACCCCTCTGAGCATTCAGGACTATGGTAGACTGCAGTCGCCATTCAAACTCAATAAATGTTTTTGTGCGTCCACCTTTACTACCGTAAAAACATGGCGGCCTCCATAGAGAGGACATGTAAATATACATGAATGGGCTCATTCAAGGTTAAAGGAAAAAATAAACCACTCACATGATTATACATTTGTGCAAATGTCAGTATGTAATTGTTTTGTGATATTTGACAAATGGACAAAAATGACCCAAGTCTTACACACTGCACCTATAAGCTCCATCCCAACTCTCGCTGACCCCCGTCCAAAGAGGAACAGCCAGTTGACTCTTGATCTGTCTTTGTCAGGTGACTGTTCAGTACAGGCAGGACCGAGGGGCCATGGTGCCGCTGCGCGTCCACACCGTGGTGGTGTCTGTGCAGCACGACGAGCACGTGTCTTTGGAGGAGATGCGTTTCTGTCTGAAGGAGCAGGTGGTGAAAGCGGTGATTCCTCACGGTTACCTGGACGAGGACACCGTTTACCACCTGCAGCCCAGCGGCCGCTTCGTCATCGGAGGACCTCAAGTGAGACGAGCGCTTGTTTTGAAACGTCAACTCTTTCTTTTCCAGCCACATCGAAACTATTTCCTTCGAAATGGCCTGAATTTTTTTGTTTTTTTTTTCCTGACACCTCCCTGTCACTGTCACAAACTTCAGATCCCTCTTTGTAATCTCTCCCCACCCACAGGGCGATGCTGGTCTGACCGGCCGTAAGATTATTGTGGATACTTACGGTGGTTGGGGAGCTCACGGGGGCGGAGCTTTCTCTGGGAAAGACTACACAAAGGTGGACCGCTCTGCTGCCTACGCCGCCCGCTGGGTGGCCAAATCTCTGGTCAAAGCCGGGCTCTGCAGGCGTGTGCTGGTCCAGGTGAGTGCACAGTGTCATATATTGAGGCAGTGGTTCGATTCCCGCCTCCCACCATTCCGTTTGCTGGGGTGTCCTCGGGCAAGACACTGACCCCCACATTGTCTCGTGTACTTATAGATAGAAAGTGCTGCCAATAGATGCGCAGTATGAATGTTTGAGAGACTGGGTGAATGGACAGTTGATTTTTTTTGTTTGTTTTATCTTTTATTTTTTTTCTTAAAGCAAAAATAGCTTTAATTTTCTCAGTGTTCATCAGAAGAGTCAGACTTGAATAGGTTGTTTAAGTTAGATGTTTGATGTTATTAAAAAGCAAAACAATCACCTAAAATATATTCTAAGAAAGATCTCTAAAGAGAAAATAGAACATTTTCAAACTTAAAGTTTATATATATACACATACACATGATATACCAAATACTCTACTGAATTTCCCCTCCTTTTTTGACCTGAATTGATTAATGCTTAAATCATTGTGCTAGGTGTCCTATGCCATTGGAGTGGCCCATCCCCTCTCTGTGTCCATCTTCCACTACGGGACGTCCCCCAAGAGCGAGAGGGAGCTGTTGGACATCGTGAATAAAAACTTTGACCTCCGTCCAGGCGTCATCGTGAGGTAGGCGACCGTAACTTCCTCTGCACGTAAAGTCCCTGCTGTGCACATTACAGGGGTATCTCTGGTTTGGGGGCGTAGAGCGTAAATAAAGATGGACGTAGCGTCCGTGGCGTCACCCGTTGGTTTCTACAGAGTGCTTTGAAAGCAAATAGCTGGTGAGCCGCCATCTTGCCGATGCCTGACTCGTCCATCCGGCCAAAGAGGCGGAACACACGCGCAGCGTTGGGTGGGCCCATGGTGCCACCGCATCACCAGCCGTACGTGATGGGTTGGAGCCGCCGTCGTGGATCATTTTAACCTGGGACTCTATGGGGCTTTTTGCTCCCTGTTGGAGTCGGCCTCCAGTGGCCACCCTGCGAACTGCACGCTTTTTCCCTTCCTAATGTGCGTCATTCAGCTGCACCGGACGTGGCCCCTCAGTTTGGGCTCTGAACAACTAGACGGACGACTTGACTCGATCAGATGCTTAGAGAACGTGGCAGTTTCCTACTGAGTGAGTTAGTGACATACAAGGAAGTACAATACAGTCTTTGAAACATGCCAGTCTCTGAAAACAGGCTTAGTGTGACACTGTGCCCCCTCTGCTGTTGCACCGAGGGATTTTTTTAAACTAGAAACAGCTCCTGCTTACACAGAACACTCCTATGTTTCATTCAGCGGCAAGGAAAACAAGGTAAAAGCCGAATTGGACTCCTCATTAATTCCGGCGTTGTTTCTGTCACAGGGAGCTCGGCCTGAAGAAGCCCATCTACCAGCGCACTGCAGCCTACGGGCACTTTGGGCGCGAAGGCTTCCCGTGGGAGGAGCCCAAACAGCTGAAGTTCTGAATCCCTCCTGTGATCTCCCAGCAGGCTCTAGGTGCTTTTCAGAAAATTCTGATTCTGTCTTCTTCTTCCCCCCCCCCCCCCACTTCCTCCTCCTTGTACTCTCTTTCCTCGTCTCACCCCTCGATCCCTACACGCATAGCCACTCCACCACAGCTTCTATGATACGGCACCATGCCCCCCCGTCCCCCACCTCCGCCCCTCTGCAGGCC
>JAFBJT010109454.1:146790-171068 GCA_016785325.1 Chascanopsetta lugubris
CCCCCCCCCCCCCCCCCCCCCCCCCCCCCCCCCCCTGAAACTCAAACTCTGATAAGAGCTGTTTTTTGAACAAAGCAGACTATCGTTTTCAAAAAAGTTAATATTGGACAAGTTCAGCTGCTCAAAGGAAACGTTCTCCGGCCAAACATCTCAGACGTGCTCACAGATGTGCCGCGCACGTATTCATTGGTTCGATTCTCAACTCGCGGGTCGCGACCCCAATAGTGGATGGCAGAGCCGTTTTCACCGGGTCTTTGACTCGGAAATAAAGTTGCGGGGGGAAAAAACAAATCCTGTGCTCTTATTTTGAAGAGGATCTTTGAACGCATCGAGTATTCACACTCCTCGACCGTAGGTGGCGATGGGACACCGGAACAGTTGCGGGTGCGAGATGAGACGTTAAAGTCCAGATCCCGACTCTGTAAAGCCATAAGAGATCCCCCCCATCATCCCCTCGCTTCTGATTGGCTCTCACTTCCTCCCTCCCCCCCTCGAACTGGTGCGTAGTGAGCGTTCGGGCGCAAAAACGGCTGCCACGCAACGAAATCCGGATTTTCTCATATTGACGACACGCATCTCCGCGTTTTGTTTTTGTTTTTGAACTCAACTAATTCTAGCGCCACTGCTCAACGGCTGAGGAAGTGGAAACGGGGCATCGATCTGCGCTCGCACATTTGATTGATCCGTTGGTCTTTGCCGGGATTTGACCTGCGCGTGTGCGCGTGTATTTCATTTACACCAGGAAACGCACAGAGTGAGAGACGACCTTTGAACTCTCACAGCTGTTGTTGCGCCTCCTTTGCCAAACTCTTAGTAACCGTCCTTTGTTTTATCCCCGCCACACCCGGATGTCTGATCGTTACCGTGACGACCAGGGTTGTCGAGTCCCGATGAAGTGTCGACTCAGTCCCCACCTGCCGAGGGGAGTGGTTTCCCTTCAAGCACTGGTTCTCGACGGGCGGGTCGGGACCCAAAAGTGGGTCGCGAGCCTTTGACGGAAAACAAAACAACGTATCCATTCATTTCTCATGCATCGGAGTTTCATCCAAACATGGCCGCCCCCGTAGAGAGGAGCCGCTCCTCAGGTAAATATACATGAATGGGCTCATTTAAGGGGGTCAAAGAAACATGACCAAACATGTAGGCGACGACAAATTCATGCAAATGTCCATTTGTAATTGTTTTATGATCTTTTTGGAAGCGATAACAACGATTAGCGAGGTGGCGGTCGAGGTGATCCCAAAACCCGAGGCGGTTCTGCCTCGGTGGTTCTGCTCATCATCGGCGACCTCTGACCTCTTCCTCTGCCCGTCAGACGAACTTCCTTCATTCTTTGAACCTCGCTCAGCCTGAGGAGCAGCTCTGTCACTTCCAGCTGCCTCCGCCCGTTCACCCTGTCACCCTCTGATGTATTGCCTGCAGTTGACAAATGCGTTGCCTTTGTTCGACCCACGGCGTTTGTGCGTTGCCTCACTCTCACGGGTTGAGGCCTCGGAGATGCACCTGTTGACACGACGCGGGCTCGTTATGTCACGCATGAACCCGCTGGCGTGACTTTTGTGGAAGCTGTCTCTGTAAAATGCTGATGTCGGGGATTTGCTGCAGAGGACTGGTTGACCCTGTTGTTGAATTGAATCGAGTTGACTTTGTTTCATTTTTATTTGATCTTATTTTATTGTCATTCTTTTTTTATTCTTTCGTCGTGGCATCTTCGACAGCTTTTTCCAGTCATCTGGGTCGCGGGGTATTTCTACCAGAACACATTGGGCTATTGGGGGTATCAGAGTCAGGGCCAGTGACACTGCTGCAGGGTCCGTGTGGGATTCAAACCAGTAACCTTTGCTTCCGAAGGCGACTGCTCCAACCACTGAGCCACCGCTGCCCCCTTTTTTAAATTTATTTTCTAATTTAATTTAATTTGATCTTATTTTATGTTTTTATTCTTTTTTTTTTTTTATTTAAATTTTATTTTATTTTATTTTAGAAGACCTTGCTTGCGTCAATTATTTTGAATGTCATAAAAAGATCCCTGGCAACTTTTCAAACATTATTAATTACCTTTATAATTATAATCATCTTCCATAGAAAGGTCCCGCCTGCAAAATCTTCGAATGTGCTCAGCAGAGTTTCATGAATCAAACAAAACAAAAAAAAGTGATAAGACACTTCCATAACCTTTCTATTATTATGGTATGCTTATTGTTGTTTCATTGAAATGCTTCGCACTGGACCTTTAATTGAAAAAGCAGTGAGATCATGAGGCCGTCAGCTTTCTGCTCCTGCAGCCTCACACACTCTTACATGTTCAGCTGTTGCGCTGGAGCCTTGTTGCGTCAGACACAAACAAGACACCAATGAGGAAGTTGTTTTATAACCTTCTTCTTGTTCTTATACATAATGGAAAAACAGGGAAGTTGTCTCTTTATCTAACTGCTCTGGTTTCTTTCATTTCTAGTTCTTTTCATGCGCAAATCCGCTCCTCAGTCCTCAAACTTCAAAATGATTTGGTTTGGTTTTTCCCAAAAGTTTCATTTCTGCACAATCAGTCTCTCGCAGCCTGACGTGTCACCACTTCATCCCACTGAACTCTGCACACTGAGCCTTTAAACGTGGAGCTTTGATACAGTTCTGTGTACGTTTCAGACACAGAGGTCCGCTGGTTGTAGACGCTGTGGCACATCTGGTCCTGAAGGCCTGATTTTAAGTCATGCATTGGGGTGATTATACATCTGTCAAACGGCTTTGTATTATTGTCTTGTGATTATATTTCTATAGATAGAAGTGACAAAAAAAAAATGACCTAAATCGTACACACTGCACCTTTAATCCAGGCTTTGGTGGTTTGAACTTGTCGCACCTGCAAAGCTGCGTAAAACCACCGCGATTGGCTCATTTCAAATTCGCCAATTCCTCTAAAACGGCCCGTTCGTGGTTTTGTTCTCCGAGTCATTTTCCCTCTGACCGATCATGAAACGGTCTTAATAGAAAACGTATGGCTGCAAGTGTTCCCACAGGCCACGCCCCTTCAGTCACGCTAACCTTATTCACATCATGCCTCAGATTTTGACAGTGACTCGTCAATCATCCCGTCACTGCTCCACCTGTTGCCCCGTTGCTCGTCCCAGATCTGTGGAAACTGGTTTCTGTGGTTTCTCTGGACTGAGCTCGTTACAGAGTCGGTTTCATAAACGTTCCCAACCTTAAAGACGCATCATTTTCCCACTTGTTCCGTTCCCCCTTAAAGGAGCCCATCCATGTGTATTTACATGGGTAGGGAGGGTCCTGTCCATGGAGGCCGCCATGTTTTTTACGGTAGTAAAAGTGGACGCAATAAACCTCTTTTGAGTTTTATTGACAACTGAAGTCGACGGCAGGTTCTGCATGTTCTGAAGGGTGAGGGTGAGGGTGAGGGTGAGGGTGAGGGTGAGGGTGAGGGTGCAACTTCACCTCTAGATGTCACCAAATCCTACACACTGCACCTTTAAAACATACCACGTTTTTTTTTGTTTTTTGTAAATTTAAATCTTTGATTGAGGATTGTATCTGAATTCGTCTTCTTATCAGATTACATGTTTTTGGGACCTGGTGTGATTGATATCAAATCCAAATTAATTTTTCAAGAGTCATATCCACATCATCCTCTAAAAAATAGAATTCAACAAGGAAAATCATCCTTTATACAGTCATTGCAAGAGTATAATTTTTAAATTAAAAACGCTTAAAAAATGATCTATACATATAAAAAAAAAAATTTGCGCTTTTATTTTGAAAAAAACAAAGGAATTGAAGGAACAGTTTGATTTACATATTCATTAAAGGGCTCATTTCGGGGTAGTGCGAATAGAACGGAAAACTTTTTTTTTTTTGGTCCTTATACATCGTAAATAGGTCAGGACCGGACGTGCGGACGGGCCGGTTCCGGCCCGCGGGCCGTAGGTTTGACTCCCCTGCTGTAGCACGTGACAGTACGACTCTTTGATGGATTCATGATTAGTGTTTGATCTCCGACATGATGTCACATCTTGCTTTGTCGCTTTATTTTCGTAATATTTTCATTTATTTTCTGTTTTCCCAGAAGTTTCACGCTGAACAATGACATTGTTCTTCATTCAACGTCATCCACCGTTTTTTTTTTTTTTTTTTCGTCTTTTATGATCATTTCCCAAATGTGACTCTTGACTTATCTTTATGACCATAAGTCTGTGCGCTGGTTCCCTCAAGGAATCCAGAGCAGCAGCAGCAGCAGCAGCAGCCTCCAGATAGTTGAGCCTATCTCCACTTTGTTTCCCGAACCCTGACATAAAAGCAGGCGGAGGTGAGCGGGGAGGACTGATTGCATTCTAAACGACTCTACTTCCTGGTGCAGAGAGGGCGGCCCACCCGGAGCAGATAAGGGAGGAGGAGCGGAGCGGAGAGGTGCCGACAGACGCTTCGAATAGTAATCATTAGCGTGGCGCTGCCGGGGAAATACACAATTCCTGTCATCACAATCATCAGAGGCGTCGTTCCATGAGGCATTTTTCCTTTTCAAAACTTTCCAAACCTTCGAAACGTCTTTCCGCAGCTTGACGCTGAGCTTGTGAAATCCGATGCTGCCTGTGAAAATTCCAAAAAACCCCACAACTCACAGGTGGATCATGGGAATCTTTAGGGTGTAAACTGTAGTTCCCCCGAAACTGGGAAGACACCGCGGCGCCTTGACCTCCCGTGTTTCCGTGTCGTCTGAATGAAAGCTGTGTCCCAGGGGTCAGAGGTCAAAAGGAGAACCCTCACGGAAACCAACTGACTCTCAGTTTGAATTGAAGTTGACAGAGTTATCAACCATTGACCCAAACGTAAAGTCACGAAACCTAAAGTAAAAGTATTCAGTTCAAACCTGAAACATGGAATTCAGAATGGAATGCATCACCCACCCAAACTCAGGTGGTATGACCCACATGTCGTGCGTCATTTAATTTAATGAGTCTATTTCATCCTTTGTCTTCCTTCAGAGCCGGGGGGTCAAACTCATAACATATATAATATAATAGAATGATTTTTCATGATATAACAAAGTTTGTTTGGCCCTGGAAAAAGAATCCGGTGTTTGTTGTCCTGAGCAGATTCTAACGTCTAAAACGATTACAGATCAATCACATACTGACCTTTTCATGAATGTATCATCACCTAAATGTATTCTTTTCCCATTTCCCTTAAATGAGCCCGTTAATGTATATTTCTCTGTGGGGGCGGCCATGTTTTTTTTACAGTCGCTCAGACGACACCTACAAAACATCCCCTGAGTTTTGATGACGACCGTGAACTCTCCCGTTGATTCTCCTGTGTGTTCAGAAAGGTGAGGGCGAGGTGATGGATACAACACCCGACTTCACCCCTAGAGGTCACCCAATCGTACACCCTGCACCTTTAACTAATGTAGAGGAGCACGGTTGTGGCGGCCGTGGTTCTGGCCCATGTCACCGCCTCCTGTGCGTGTGGACAGAGCAGCGCAGAGCTCATCTTTCAGTGCCGAGCCATTGTTACTGTAAATGTCATAAATGACTCAGACCAAACAACCCTGCTCTCTGGGGGAACTTCGATAATCCAGAGGAGGCGTCGGCTTCCATCAGCAGGTGTGTGATGAATGTTAAAGGTGCAGTGTGTGAGGTTTCGTTCACCGGTGTCACTTCGAAAAAGAATACAAAACAATTGTATTGTATTCTTTCTGTATTTGAAGCCCCTAGATGTTCCTTTGTTTCCCCATTGCCCGTAAATGAGCCCATTAATGCACATTTACATGAGGCCGCCATGTTTTTACAGTATCCCGGAGTGGTCATACTCAACATGTTTTGAGTTTTAACTGAAGTGTAGTATCATCGATCCTGCATTATCGGAAGTGTGAGGGTGAGCTGACGGATACAACATGCAACTTCACCTCTAGAGGTCACTAAATCGTACACACTGCACCTTTAACCTCGAGTGCCAGGGGGTCCAACTCATTCCCCCCCCCCCCCCCCCCCCCCCCCCCCGAGGGCCACATCAGCCCCACGGCTGCTCTCGAGGGGCCATGTGATCACCGCCCAACATATCGTAAAACAACCGTCTTCATACTTTATTCTCATTGATTCCAGTTACAAATGTTGTATCTGCATTTACATACATGTGAAAATGAATATACAATATACACGGTGGGATATGTTGACATATCTTATTTTATTTTTATTTTTTAGAGACTTTTTAGGATTCTTTCTGGTACCTTTGTTGTTCCCTCTTAGCACCACCAGAGTTTTTCAGTCTCGTTGTACGTCGAGTATAATGACAATAAAGGTGTTCTATTCTATTCTGTTCTATTCTGTTCTATTCTGTTCTATTCTATTCTGTTCTATTCTGTTCTATTCTATTCTATTCTATTCTATTATATTCTGTTCTATTCTATTCTGTTCTATTCTATTCTATTCTATTCTATTCTGTTCTATTCTGTTCTATTCTATTCTATTCTATTCTATTCTGTTCTATTCTATTCTATTCTATTCTATTCTATTCTATTCTGTTCTATTCTATTCTATTCTATTCTATTCTATTCTATTCTGTTCTATTCTATTCTATTCTGTTCTATTCTATTCTGTTCTACACATAAAAAAGTGGCACGTGTGATTAACTAGAGTTCACGGGCAACGTACGCTTTGGACTTTTATTGTCAGACAACACAAAAAAATGACTTTATTTTCTTTGTTTACATTCTGCAGGATCACTGCTCCGCTGCAGAAGCAGAGTTTCTCCACCGCTCGGCAACACGTGAGCGGTTGCCAAAGCCCGACGTTGACCAACTCTCTTTTCTGAGCCCTCTCGACAGGGGGGGGGGGGCGGGAGGAGGTTGGCGCAACTGTGGCCGGGTGAGGAAAGAGGGCGAGGACGTGCTGACAGAGGAACGGCCCATTGTCTCTGTCACACGCCGCCTCGAGCCCCGGGCCAGTGACTCAAAGGCTCCTGCGCGAAACCCATTGTTACTTCAAAGGTTCCTCTCGGCGTGAGGCAACCGAGCTCTCCCCCTGCCCTGTCTGTCACCCGTGCACACGGAGGTTTAAAGGGGCGGTGTGTGCGATTTGGGGGCCATTTTTGGTCACTTCTAACAAGTATTACGCAACAGTGACGTATGCCATTTTCACCAGTTCATATTCACCCAACTGTTGTATTATTTTTTTGCCCGGTGACCCTGACATGAGGACCACTCTATGGGGGCCGCCATTTTTTTTTGTTTTGTTTTGTTTTTTTTACAGAGTGGTTTTAATGACCACAGGGGGCGACCATTGGTTGCTTGGAGGGTGGGGCGATGGATACAATATGCAAATCACCTCTAGATGTCAGCAAATCCTACACACTGCACCTTTAAAGGGACAGTGTGTCGGGTTTACTCATATCCAGCGCTGACATTGCATGTTGTGGCTTCATATCCTTTCATCCTTCCCTTTAATTGTGCATTGCACATTACGATGAAGCCCCCCTCTGTCAAATCAGTGAACATGCTTAAAGGTGCAGTGTGTACGATTTCTGTGCTTTTTTTCTCACTTCTCCCTGTAGATACAAAATCGTACACAAATCTCTTTGATGTATATTTATTCGAGGAGCGGATCCTCACTGTGGGGGCCACCATGTTTTTACAGTAACCCAGAGGGTTACTCCCCCCCCCCCCCCCCCCCCCCCCCCCCCCCCCCCCCCAACACGCCACCCCCACCCCCCCAGATGAAATCCAATCATAAAAGGGGGGGCGGGGATTTACACAATTACATTTCAAGTAAGTTGCCACGTCATTTCACGCTCTCCTTTCCTTAAAACCAGCTCTTATCTGAGCTTCGCCTGCTTCACGGCGCCGTGACGGTGGGAGTTAATCAATAAACAGCGTGAGCCTGCTCCCACCGAGACGCATTTCCCTCTGTCACTGATTATTCTGTCTCTTGGATAGGCTGTCGGGGTTTCCCACTCTCTGTTTATCACTGTTCACCAGGCTCCGCCCTCACACTCACACACACACACACACACACACACACACACACAAACACACACATTCTTATACTCCTGGCTAAGTGAGGACACACGTTGATATATTATTCTCCTGGTACCTTACCCTGACCCTAAGCATCCCACATCATTGCCGAGCCCTTAAAGGTGCAGTGTGTAAGATTTGGTGACATCTAGTGGTGAAGCTGCATGTTGTCACCTCACCCTCTCACCCTTCTGAGCATGAAGGAGAACCTATGGTCGACTCCAGTTGTCATTGAACCTCGAAAGATGTTTATTATGTCTGGGTTACTGCACAAATATCATGTCATGTGAATATTCATTAATGTGTGATGGAAAAGAAATCAACATTTAGACGATATTAAAATCATCAAAATGCCGGTAGGTAATTGTTTTGTAATTGTTTTAGAAGTGACAAAAGTGGTAGAAATCGTACAAACTGCCCCTTTAAAGAGATTATAAAAGAAGTACAAGAACACACACACGCACACACACACACACACACACACACGCACACACAAACAATGTTTCCTTTCAACTTTACATCTGACCTTATATTTTCTGTCCACATTGCGCAATAATGTCTTTCCTCAAAGCCTGTTACTAATTTACCCACCGCTTCCTCTGACCTGCTTCACTGCGCTTCTTGATCCTGCTTTTCCCATCAGACGAACAATGTTTTCATTCCTCTTCATCAGTAAACACCGCGCTTTTCCTCCTCTTTCTATTTTTGATGTGCTGTACACACAGCCCCAACCTGTTTTTATAGAATATATATATATATATATAAGTGCAAAAATCATAACAAACATTGGGTGGGAAAAAGGGTTAAATTAGGAAACATCTGTGTACAACCTCCATTCTGTATCATATTTCTGTTTTTTTATAACACCATTCATAAATCTCAAATAGCAACAACAATAATAATAATAATAAATAATAATGATAATATCTCAAAAGTTAAATGAATCTAATGTTTACTTTACTTATATATACCCAAGTTATATCAGATTATGTTATGATCAATCTGATTTGATGTAATAAACATTATTTTTTCATTATGTTCATATTATTTGCTTTAGTATGAAAATTCATGTAATCATTGAATAAAATCCTAGACATTGAAATGTTTAAAAATTACATTTGAAATGTACTCAAAGATAGAGGAGTCATTTCTCAAATATATTTTGAGACTAAATCTGAAATGTGCATGAAACAGACTCTTATTTGAATCAGTTCAACATTACACCATAATGCCTCAAACCGACCTGGTTTCCTGATAACGCGCTGTAACGGCCGTTAATGTTGAGAAACACAATCTGTCCGTGCTACTTTAATCAGTAATGTTATCAAACATCGCTCAGGAGCCAATCAGCATGGAGTCGTTCCCCCCGGCGCAGTGAGAAGCAGGAAGGAGGAACTGGTCTTTCCTGACAGTAGCTTCACCTGAGCAGCTCGAGGGGGCGGAGCCTCGGACTATAAAAGAGCCGAGACGACAACGTTACTCACAACACATCACAACAACGGAACTTCAGCCTTCCAGGGAGTCTCCGAACACACAGGTAACCAGATGCTGATTTCAACCGCGCTTTTCTGCATTTTGTTTTCAACATGTCACTGAATTATTATTGTTATTTTCATTTCTTTCTTTTGTGTCTTTGTGGTTTCAGGGATGCTTCTCTCCGTCCTCCTGGCGCTGGGCCTCTGCCTGGTGCCCATCGACTCCAAATCCGCAGGTAAACACCTCATCCTTCGCTCTGTCTACTGTCCGCACCCCGGTCCTTTAAGTTAAAGGTCCAGGCCGTAAGACTCACCCAGAGGGCTTCAGTGGTTTTACTGGTACTTTTGCACAAGTAGATTTGATTTTGTTTTCATCACTCTGGAAAAAAAAGATGGAGGAGAGACATTAGCTGCATTTGTTTTCTGTTGGTGCCGGAGGTTGTTCATAGTGTTTTGAAAAAGAAACGTGTCATTATCAGCATGTGTTTGTGCCGTTTGGCAAAGTAAAGGATTTTGATTTGAGAGCCGCTGGTTATGGATTATGATGCTCTGGTTTGACTGGCCACTCGAGATTAGATTGGGTTTCATGTGGCCACTCGAGATTAGATTGGGTTTCATGTGGCCACTCGAGATTAGATTGGGTTTGACACCCCTGCTCCAGACTGAGCCCTTTCTGTTTACCTTTAAAGTATTTACAGGAACCCGAATAACCCGACAATACTCTTAGAACTTTAAATGTAGTTTCTGCACCAGTGAAAATTCTGCGTCATTTCTGATTCTTTCCGTTCATCTGTCGTTTCATTGCAGGGGAACATCTGGGCAGCTCTCTGCTCCACAGCTGCTTCAATGAGGCAAAGAAGCTGGTGGACGATGCCTATTTGTACTCCAGACAAGAGTGAGTTCTGTTTTTCAATTGACTGGGTTTCCCACTTTAAAGGTGCAGTGTGTAAAATTGCCATCATTTTTGTCACTTCTAAAAAAATCACAAAACAATTACACACTGACTGATCATGAATTCATACTCACCTAAAGGTTTCCCATCACCCTGCAACGAGTGGGCTCATTAGATATGAGCCCATCTGCACCTTTAAAGGTGCAGTGTGTAAGATTTCTGTCATTTTTTTTTTGTGTGTAAATTCTAAAAAGATTACAAAACAATCACCTTCAAATGTTTTTTTCTTCCCATTCACTAATGTAAGACACACTGCACCTTTAATCCGCCGCGTCAAAGTGTCGCCTTTGCTCATCTTAAACAGACACTCACACACTCACACACACTGCGTCCCCCCGCAGGAGTCTGCGGCGCATCCGCAGAGACGTGGTGCGGCCGCACGACGCCCTCCGCCTGCTGAAGCAGCCCCGGGGGGACACGCGCTCGGCCGTGAGGTCGGCGGACTACATGGCCCAGACCCTCCGCCTGCTGCACGACCGGGTGCATCGCGTGCACAAGCGCTCGCTCAACGCCACAGGTCAGACATTCCACCGCCGCGCACACACACACACACACACACACACACACACACACACACACACACGCCGTTCTCCCTTGGGTGGGAGCTCCCAGCGTTGTTTCGTCGACGTGCAGGTGAAATGCGTCTTCTACATTTTGCCAGACTTGCTCAGCCGAGAGGATCTGGAGAATCTGGCCAGGATCACAGGATGTGCGGCCCGGGTGGGACTCCCCGAGTGCCGGACCACCCCCAACGTCAACATCTATCGCACAATCACCAGCGTCTGCAACAACCTGTGAGTCTGACTTTGAGCAACGGGTTTCTTCCGCTTTTTATCACTTCCACATCCGCTTTCTGGGAGGGGGGCGGGGGGGGCGTGTGGGGGGGGGGGGGGGCGGGGGGGAGGGAGGGGGGGGGGATACATCCCCCAGTTATATCAGATTAGGTTCAATCCAAGTGGATTTAATCACATTTCAAACCTAACATTTGATCACTGAATCCACTCTTTTTATCACGTTTTTAAGAAGTAATCAAATGTTGGAGTTTAAAAACGTGGACGTACGTCGGATTCCAGGTGTTTTAAAATACTATCAAACCTGGAGTTTGACACCGAACCACACAGGTCCCAAACTCGGGGGGCACTTGACTTTACGTGTGTGTATGTGTGTGTGTGTGTGAGAGAGTGTGTGAAATGCAACCAAACATCTTGGGCCACTCGCCACAGAGGATGTGAACACTTTGGTTGAATGTCTCAAGCTCTGTTTCCAAACGCGCACGTCCTGGTTTCCCCCCCAGACAGAAGCCTCGCCTGGGCGCCTCCAACACGCCCTTCGTCCGCTGGCTGCCCGCGGAGTACGACGACGGCGTCTCCATCCCCAAGGGCTGGAACGACGAGAGGATCAACAACTTCCTGCTCCCGCTGGTCCGACCGCCACATGATCACGTTCAGCGCCCGGCGTTCAGGGTCCACTTGAAAACTAAGACCTCTCTCCTCCCCTCCCCCCCTCCCCCTCCCTCCCCCTCTCCAGGTCCGACAGGTGTCCAATAACATCCTGAACACCACGGACAGGGGCGTGGTCAGCGACAGGGAGTTCACCCACATGGTGACCTTGTTCGGTCAGTGGAACGACCACGACCTGACCTTCACGCCCTTCTCCCCCAGCATCCGCTCCTTCAGCAACGGCGTGAACTGCGATGAGAGCTGCGAGAGAACCGAGCCGTGCATCCCCATCCGGGTCGGTGTCAAACGCTAGAACTCCGAACGGCGCCGTTGTTGTTGGCGCTAAAACGGGGGTGGGGCTTAGGCTTCGTTATCATTTATTAGAATAGAACAGAATAGAATAGAATAGAATAGAATAGAATGCCTTTATTGTCATTATACACAATGTACAACGAGATTGAAGGACACCCCTGGTGGAGCTAAGGGGGAAAACAACAGAGGTACCCGAAATATAAAGTCTATAAAAATAAAATGAGAAATAATAAAAAATAAAATAGGATCTGTGGACACATCTAACACATTTACAGCAGGATTATTCAAGTTATAAATATTGTCTATGCGTTTAGATACATGTGAAAAGAGTTCAAGTTGGGACACGTGTGACCTGTGACCTCCCACCCCGACAGATCCCCAAAGGGGACCCCCGCCTGCCCACCGGCCCCGACTCCTGCATCCCCGCCTTCAGATCCGCCCCCGCCTGCGGGACGGGCAACTCGGCCTTCAACTTCGGCGGCGAGCGGGTGAAGAGGGAGCAGATCAACGCGCTGACGGCCTTCCTGGACCTCAGCCAGGTGTACGGCTCCGAGGACAAGCTCGCCCGCTACCTGCGCAACCTCAGCAACGACGACGGCCTGCTGCGCGTCAACGCCGAGTTCAGGGACCACGGCCGCGAGCTGCTGCCCTTCCACCCCATGGAGGCCAAGATGTGCGCCACCCGCAGGAACGTCACCAACGACCCCAACGCCAGGGAGGTGCCCTGTTTCATAGCAGGTGGGTCAATTCGCTGGCCAATCAACCCGTCGGGTTGCCAGGTTGTGACCCGTTTTCCAGACTCAAATGAGCTATTTACCTGATTTTATTGATTTTATACTACTTTATATTCCATTGAGTACATTTCTTATGTCGTCATTTTTCATTTAAATCAATGCCTGTTTGAGCTCTCTAAATATATATATATATATATCAATACCGATTGATCATGCTTATGAATGATTGCATCGTATAAACTCTTATTTTGAAAGACTGTCTTTGTACCTGTTGCCCTGAAGGTGACGTGCGCGTGGACGAGAACATCGCGCTCACCTCCATCCACACGCTCTTCATGCGCGAACACAACCGACTGGCTCGGCAGCTGAAGAGGCTGAACCCACACTGGGACAGCGAGACCCTCTACCAGGAGGCCCGGAAGATCATGGGGGCTTACACGCAGGTAAGCGCCGTGCGTAGCGCGGCGAGCGCTCTCATTGGACAGGGCGGTTCCTCTCTGTCATTTTGAACAGTCGTCCTTGCGGCTGTGTTTAAAAAAAAATATTTTTAAAGTGCGATACGGTCAGAGGCGGCACCACATGCAAAGCGCCGCCTCTGGTGTAAATCAGTGACATCACATTCCCTTGGAAAAGGCAAGAACCGCCTGGAACAATCCAGCAGCCTCGCCTCAGACTCTGGCTTAAAGCATGTGAGACAACCAATGGCAGCCCTCCATTTGTCAGTGTGTCGGGTGTGTCCGTCCAGGGCCGCTGCAAAAACATGGCGGTGCAACATGGCGGCCTCCCACGAGAGGACCTGCTCGCGATGTAAACACAAAGGGCTCATTCATGAAAACAGTGAAAATACACAAACCAACAGTGTCGTAACGCGACATTCCATTTTTTTTTTCCAGTGGAAAATCATGAACTTGTCACAGTAGCATCTCCATGTCAAACCCCGCCTCCGTGTCTCTCAGGTGTTTGTGTTCAGGGACTACCTCACGCACATTTTGGGCAACAACGTGGTCCGCACACTGATCGGCCGTTACCGCGGCTACAACCCCAACGTGGACCCCAGCATCTCCAACGTCTTTGCCACGGCCGCCTACCGCTTCGCTCACTTGGCCATTCAGCCCATGTTGTCCCGTGTGTGTGTGTGTGTGTGTGTGTGTGTGTGTGTGTGTGTGTGTGTGTGTGTGTAGTATGTTTTCCATTCCTCTTAAATGAGCCCATAATGTATTTGAGGTGCAGGTCCACCCTACGGAGGATGTTTTTACATTTGGCCAGAGTGGATGTACTAAACATCATTTGAGTTTTAATGACAACTGAAGTCTACCATATGTTCTCCTTCTTCTCTGAAGGATGAGGGTGAGGTGATGGATACAACATGCAACTTCGCCTCTCAAGGTCACCAAATCTTATACTCTGCACCCTTAAATCAGAGGGCGAACCTGATCTCACACTTACAGGAAGGGAGCTGCTTAGAAAGCTCTGCATTGAGATGATACCACAAGACTAGAGCTGTCTGTGGTGCTGAAACTCACAGGCTGTGCGGTAGCATTGTGGTGTTTTGCGTGATGAAAACATATTCAGTGTTTCCCTGATGCTGTATCAGCCAGATGGGATTTATTATGTTTTCTATTCTGCAGCTCTTCTGTTGGGCATTTTCCAAGAGTGACTTTGAACTGCCTCCACCCAGTATGTCCTCCCACTGGCAGACCTCAGGTCATGCCTGCTGTTCGCTTCAGATTGGACACAGCTTTAGCTTTTACGCTGTAATGCCGCTCAGCACCACTGTGCCATTTTATCATAAGTACCTCGTAGTGCCCCTCTGCCTCTGGTCTGCCATGCAGGCCTCCTCCATCAGGCTGTCTTTAGCTCTGCTTGTCTTCCTGTCCCTTACAGTGAGAATCCTCATCCCTGCAGTCCATCTGTGTCCTCTTTGTGCTGTCCCTCCCTCCACTCACTGTGTCCCTGCTTTGGCCAATTGAAAGGACTTGTTGCATGCGATTTCATTTTCAAGGTGTAGTGTGTGAGATTTTGGTCATTTTTGTCACTTCTTTTGGTAGAAAAGAAATCAACAAAACAATGATATACTGACATTTTATAATCACCTAAACTGATTATTTGTTCCCGTTACCATTAGATAAGCCCATTAATGTATATTCACAGAAGGAGGGGATCCTCTCTACGGGGGCTGCGATGTGTTCACAGTGGCCTAGAGTCCACATACTAAAGGGGTTTTAATGACAATCATCATTTCCGAGGTAAACAACATGCACTGTCCCACGGTGCTGCTTGTTTGTTTGCTTTTGACCAATATATGTTGGTGTCTGCTTGTCAACTTTGTTTCAAACAAACTATACTTTAAGCCTGGAATCTACTCTGAGAACACAATTCCAACCGTGTCGGATAAACATGTTGGCTATGTTAATGGGTCTGGATTGCGTGACTCCTGTAAAGAAAGAAACAGATGCAGAGATTTGGACTTTTCGGTTCAATACCTCCGCAGAGGAAGTATGTTTGATGCCGTTTTTCATCACTCTTAGGTGTGAGTGAGGGTGTGTGTTGTGAAGGGGGGGAAACCCTGCTCCCTCCACAACCAAACTGCTGGTGGACACAGCACTTTGCATAGAAAGGATGTGGATAGAAGCGAATGGCGTCCATGAGTCTGGGTTTGTGTGGAGATGAAAGGGTCTGCTTTACTTAGACCCAGTGTCCTGATCATACTCATTTGATCAACTAGGGTGCCATAGGTTGGCCCCTGTCCTGATCAAAAGGATGGGGGTTTTGGGGGAGAGCCATTTGTTGAGGGCCGTAAACTTCAGCTCAGGCTTTTCCTTTGTCCTTGTAGAACATATGGTATGAAATCCCAACAGAAGCATATCAAAAATGTTATCTGTACATGTAAATGTAATCTGAACTCAGCCCAGATTTGCATGTCAGGCCTTATCCATATTCTATTGTAAAAGATAATAAATTCATGTATATGTATGTCACCAGTGCCTATGAAGCCCATATTGCTGAAAATGGTTAGGCATCAGTGAGTATGCAAATCCATGAACTAATCCAATGCCACATCTTCATACTAGTTTCACTCAGAGAAACTGCAGGTTCATTTTCCAAACGTCACTCTTTTGCAGATCCATAACAGCAATAAGTGCTATTTAATGACTTTTGATGACCATATGCAAAACTGAGATAGAAGTAAGTAAATGTTGTAGGTTATTCTAAGATCTGTTTATTTACATTGCATTCACTTATGACGTGAAAAGCAGATAGAAAAATGAATTCAATGTTATTCATTTTCTGTAAGTGTTTGATTTCTGATCGCCTCAACCTTCGGTCAGGCTGTACAACAATGGCAGTAATGATCACCTACAATACATACAGCATTAGACGCATAGAGCATATTAATTAGGGCTAGAGCACCAAGTGGTGCAAAGGCCCCACTGAAATTGCTTTTGGTATATGCATAGAAAATGGTGAACATTTTTGTACTCTGAAAATAATTCAAGTTGGCGAGGCCAGTTGGCTCCACACGGATGGCCCAAAGTCAGCCCCGGCACCGTGTAATATCTATATGCATGGGATTAGGAAAAACGGTTTTATTGATAAAATCCGGTTTTATTGATAAAATCCCTGAGTATGTCGTTCATCAGTGCCTGGAAGACGGCAGGAGTGTTGGTTAATCCAAAGGGCATCACAAGGTACTCATAATGCCCACTTTGGGTGTTGAATGCCCACCGGAAGTCAGAGATCTCGCGTCAGTGCTCACTCCGCCTCGCCTGGATGCGCAGATTGATGTGGATTGTGGACTCAAATCAGGTCGTCCAGTGAAGACGGCTGGGGAAAGGACACCAGCTCGTCCTTGACGTAGCCCCGTGTAGGTAGGCGTCCCTTAGCAGCAGAAAACAAGTCGGTTACCGAGTACAAGGGGAATCAGGCTGGTCAGGAACCCAGAAGTCAGGCAGAAAATTGCTGGAAAGTACGGCAGAGCACATCACAATCTGGCAATGTGAGTGTGGCTTACCCAGTCCATGGCTGATGAGGGTGATGAGTAGCAGCTGGGTGATGGGAGTGTCCCAGAAAGAGCGAGAAGGCCGGAACAGGAGGTAAGGGAGTGAGTGATGAGATAGAGTTGTGAAAACATCAGTGTATCGCTACAGCCCTAATTATGATTATTGTTCTCTACTGTGCATATTGGTTGTCACGCTCAGAATTCAGCTTTCACTACATTCTTACTTAGTAAATGTACACTTGCACCATATTCAAATACATTGCAATAATACAATATACAACAACCTAATGGTAAACTCTACTCAAGTGGAAGCAAATGGTATCCTGTTTCTGTCGCTCCCTTTTTAATTTCCTCTCTTCTCCAACAGCTCTAAAAAACCCATTAAAATGCTTTAAGACTGCACCTCTCCAGGCTGACAATGAAGCTGGGTCCCGGCCACGGTCTGCTGAGCTGTGAGCTCTGAGACACCTGCTGCTCATTAACCACAACAGAAAGGTGACCACTTCAATCAGGACATTAAGACAGGAAATGAAATGGACAGAGAGGGGGAAGAGGAGGACAGGACAGGACACACAAAGCTCCACGGAGCATTGTGTCTCGAGGTCAGGTGGAGAGCAGAGAATTAAGGGTTATTCTCTGGCTTTGGGCCAAGATGCAGTGTTGCGTCCCTCACCTTTGAACAGCTGTGTGTGTGTGTGCGCGTGTGCCCTGTCCACCTGACATCTCTCAACAGTAATGATGTATTCCCTCCTATCAATATGTTATGGCTCAGAGAGTATATCATCGATCAGCCAGCTCAGCCATATTGTAACTGAGTGCTTTTCCCTCCACTGCTCTCTCTCTCCACCTGCTGCCTTTCTTCCGGTCTTCTCACCACTGCACCACTTTACCTGTTCGCCTCTGTCCTTTGTCTCATGTATTATTACTTGTGTGGACACCGACTTGAATAGCACACTATGTTCAGTGCAGCAAAACGCAACCCGTGCTTTACTTACAGTGGCAAGTATAGGAAGCCTTTGGAATAAGTGGAGACAAACGATGTGTTTCAAACATGTGACAGAGACAAGAAAAGGGACGGGCAAACTTCCAGCTATAACATTCATAGTGTGGTTCAGGTCACAGACACACCAGCCAATCATTTTGTTTGGTGTAAACCACCTTCTACTGTTGTAAACCAGATTGTGAATTGGACCTGGGAGAAGTTGGTGTCTGGAAAGGATTAGCGGTCATAAAGGTCTCATTGAATTGTTTACCTTTAACCTTTTGAACATCCCGCCTGTTCAACATTCCCAGATTCATTCTCAGAACACCGGTGTCTGCTCCCTCACCTCGAGGGGGCAGATATCGGCTTCGCAATCGCATTCTATCCTACAAAATGGTTCGCTAATGATGATGTTTTTTTTATTCTCTCTATTTTTAACGACGTGGTTAACCTCCCCCATTGGTCAGGGGGCGAGGCTTAGATGTCATAAAACTGTCAAACTCAGTTTATGACAAGTGACCCCCTATATTCTGTGGTATGTCCACTCTGGGCTCAGCCCTGTAAAGAGGACCTGCTCCTCATGTAAATATACATTAATGGGCTCTTTTAAGGGTAATGGGAACAAAAATTAATTTAGGTAATTATGAAAATGTCAGTATGTAATTGTTTCGTTGTATTTTTTCTTCTACAAATACAGGTGACAAAAATGACTGAAATCTTACACACTGCACCTTTAATTGTAATCCAGAAAATGTGATGATATACTTTACATTATCCACTGATGATATTTGATGGTGAAGACAGCTCAGTCATATCATTACCGTGGTTACTCTCAGCTTCTATATTTGCTGTTGCAGACAAAAATGATCAAATCAAGATAGAATTTGAATCAACATCTGCTGTTCCAATAAAAGGTCCTGCCTAAAGTCTAGTTTCTGGCTTTGTGTTCATAGACAAACAGTGCTGTCATACTCCATCACAATAATTGATGTTTAACTTTCTGCTGCATTCCACTTCACTGATAACAGCCTTTTGGATCAGTTTAGACAGAAACAGACTGACTGCGTACTTTGCTGTGGCAAACACATTATTTCAGAACTTTTACCTCTTAAAGTTTTGTATTACCTTGAGTGTGCAGTGTGTAAGTCACTTTTGTCATTTCTAAAACTGTCTAAAACAAACAATTACATCCTGACATTTTCATCAATTTATAATCACGCAAAAGTTAAATTTTTTCCCCATTACCCTTAAATGAGCCCTTTAATGTCTATATTTACATGAGGAGCTGGTCCACTCTTTGGAGGCTGCTATATTTTTACAGTAGCAAAAGTGGACAAATTAATCATTGATGTGTACAATAGGTGCATGCTCCTGCATGCTCAGAAGGGTGAGGGTGAAGTGATGGATACAATATGCAACTTCACCTCTCGATGTCGCCAAATCTTACACACTGCACCTTTACTAGCACCTAGGGCAATTTAAAATTCAGACAGTTTCAAACTCACACACACAATATTACCCGACAAAAACATTGAAGTACCATTATTTGTGGTCGCTTTGAAAATCAATTACGATACAAACTCATTATACAAATGCCAGCACCATTTTTGAAGAAGAACCATCCTGCAGCATCAACAGCATCTCTCCCTCATACACTCACAGGAGTTACACATTGCAGAAAAGCGTGACATTTGGAAAAGGAAATGAAAAAGAACGTGGTCCTGTCCTGAGCAGTGGCATGTGAGACAGTGAGTGTGCAGTAAATGTGATTACCTGTCATTCACTCACTAGAAGCAAGCACCATGGAGTTATTATTCCCAAACTACTATCATAGTCTGCCAATCTCACATGATGCATTCCTTAACCACATGCTGACAAGTGAAGTGGCACCTTGCTAACACAGGGTGACAGACAGGCACACACACACACACACACACACGCACACACACACACAACACACACACACACACACATACACAGTCAAACAGGCAGAAGGACATTTAGATGACACACCCACACAGATTTACACACATTTACACATTGTGAGAGGTAATAAAACACACAGACGGGCACACACTCATCAAGCCAGGCTGCAAGCCAGGAGACATTCACAAACACATGCGCACGCACACACACACACACACACACACACACACACACACACACACACACACACACCTCAGAGGGCCCTAAGGTGAGGAGAATTGTCCTCTTCATCTGAAGAGGAAAGGAAGCCCCTTGGCCAAATTAGATTCAGCTTTTTCCTAACGGACTTAAGCAGCAATCTGCAGCCATTGTGCCGTGATTTTCTATGACCTTGGCCTATCACAGTGCAGCGCCTGGGAGTGCTCAGAGAGGCTCTTAATCAAACCTGGAGGATATGGGGTCTATGATAACATTACCCAGCCTTTATCTCTCTACACACGTCTCTATGTGTCTCTGTGTGTCTGTCTCCCAATCTGCCCTCTCCTCTTCTCTCCATCCTTCCTCAGTTCCCAGGTGAGGAAGTGGTTGTGCGACTCAAATGGATGCTTACTTAACCTGACCTCTGAATGTAATCTCTGTTCATTGATCCAACACTGTGCCAATAGCTTGCTCTCACAATGGTGGCTAAACACAGCAAAACATGGCCTTTTTACATCTATGACCCATTTCTGGGCCTCATATTCCACTCAACAGGTACTACAACAACAGGTCAGTTTTCTGCATCACTAGCGTCATTCGTAATCCACCTTCACGCTCCGCATACTTGTGCCACTATCCTCTAAACAATGTACACACTCATCTTCATTCCAAAGCTACTGCAGTCTCATTGTGAGTGATGAGATTGTGCCATGATGGAGATAAATGAGCCTTCATTACAGCCATGATATCACCAAGCAGCACCAGAGATGAGAGAACGGGGCTCTGCTTGTTTCCTTCCCTCTACCCCTCATTTACCATGTCCAAGGGTTCTTAATGCGTAAAGGACACTAAAGGACATGCACGCTGTGGATACAAAATAAATATGTGCATTTATATGTATTCACATGTACACTGATGCACCATCATCAGAGAAATATATAAATTCATATTGCTCCTTCACGCACATGCTCTCCCTTGACAACTATAGAAGTGACATTTTTCCAACTCGCTTATATTTTTTTTTATTGATGTTTGCAGTTACACATAATCAAGTGCGCTGTCTGTCCAAGCCGACCTGGCACGTACCGCGGATGAGGTGACGTCAACAAGAGCCGACCCACAGCTCTGTGTGTGTTCTGCCCCTTTGCCCATTTTTCCATGAACCAGGAACCAGGAGGAGTTAGGATTCGGCAAGATGGCGACAAGGGACTCACCCACAATTTGCCACAAAACAAGTCAGCAAGTCACAGGCCTTTGACAGGTGAACAAAAAATAAAGGGGACAAATTCCTGTGCTTTTTGAAGAGAGTTATTTTTGGATTGGAGTGCCATCTATTCTTACTCCCTGACAGTAGATCTCTTTGACGCCCCGTAACGCTAAGAGACACACGTCATTACACAGATAGAAGAAAACCTGCAATGTTTGTTTTTATATGCTAATTGACCCTGTGTGACATCAATGACACAAAATATGTATTTTCTTATTTGTACGTTTTATTTCATTGTGTTATGTAAATGAAGCTCATTGGGCCACCTGCTGGTCCTTTTTGTTTACCATTAATATATCTTTTACTATCTCAGATTGTAGCTGCTCCATCTTTTCATGAAATAAATTTGAGAATTTTTAAATGTTTCCTTCATTTGGGTCACAGCTCATCATCAAGAGGTCAAGGTGGATCCCAATGTGGAGAACCACTGGTTTTAGGTGCATGTGACCCGTGTGGTGATTGAAAGAGAGTTGCAAAATCAAAGATATAAAAAGGCCCATCTCATTGTTGGTAGACAGAGGAAGGAGAATGTAATTGGATTCCCCCCATCTTGGTTTATCAGATACTGGTGAAGACAGGAATTGATGAGCGACGCACAGCACCTGTGTACACCTGTGTACACAATGCAACGCTGTGATATTACACTTTCCAGTACGATGCAGAAGACCTTTGTTGTTTTCAGAAAAAGTAATATTAATCTTCATATCCTCTGTATCAGGGCCAATATTCACAGTCAATATGCTGCATGCTTGTGTTACAGACACAGGCATGGAATTTGATCAAACTACTAACAGCTAACAAGTGTGTATGCGCCTAAGTGTGAGTGTGTGTCAGTTGCTGAGTCACAGAGGGTGGATCACTCTAAGTCATGCTTGAATCTCAGTAGTCCAATGTCTTGTTGATACGATGTTATGGGAAAAGGAAACTGGAAGCCAAAGACAGACCATCCCCAATGTATGTAGATCAGAAAAGTGACTTTACTCTCTCTCTCTCTCTCTCTCTCTCACGCACACACAGAGACACTATATCCTATTCTCTCTCTTCATTCAGACTGCATTGCAGATTGCATTTTAGCAAGCTCTTATCCACTCTTCCTCCCATATGGCCCTAACCTCTGTCCGTGATACACACATTTCAATGTGTAGAATTAAACTAAACGACTAAAATTACTTTATTAATAGATCAACCTCATGACAGAACTGTGATCACCAACATCATCTAGTGTCATTATCATTCAGAGACACAACACAGGGGCACCATCTTGAAACAAATGTAACATATTTGTTTTTCAAATGAACGAACATTCAGTTTCTTGCTGAAAGACAGCTCAGCAGATACAAGAATATGATCCTCACTCCTCTGGTGGGGCTAGGGACCTTAATCCAGCTCATTAAATCCTCCTGCTGATCTGATTCAAACTCTGAACTATTCTGCACCTTTTCAACTGTGAACATGTCCTTAAGTTAAGTCAGGGCTCAGGTGTTCCCTTTAAATTGAAACCTAACAACTGATAAAAGCTGTAGATATTTCACACGATGAAATTACATGCTGCAACTTGCCCGAGGGCCAGCTGACACAAAGGGGGCCAGCACTGCCAATGGAACAACATAATGAACCAGAGTTGAAACGATTAATCCAGCAATCAACTCTAATTGATTATAAAAGTTATTTGATTACAATTTTCCTGAATCGAATAATCAAATCTTTAAATCTTCAAAACTTGGTGTGTAAGATTTGGTGACATCTTCTGGTTAAGTTATATATTGTCTCCATCACCTTACACCTTAGCAAGTTATACATTGTGGTGGTTATACATTTGGGGAAAATGGCTTTTTATAATTGTTTTGTGATTCTATTTCTATCAATAGAAGTGACAAAAACTCACCAATATCTTACACACAGCACCTTTTATTCATGTTTTGCTGTAACTGTTGGGTAAGGAACTGACATAACATACGCTATTTCTCATTTATGAATCATCAGCTGATGCGTCGGATGATGATCTTATCATTTTCAGACATGTTTCTTCCACGTGTACAATTTATTTTTGCCTATTCGAATAATTGTTCAATCAAATAGATAAAATAAATGATAGATTAATCGATTACAAAAATAATTGATAGCTGCAGCGCAAGACGCCACAGACAGTCAAATTAGATAGCAGCAAACAGGCGCAAAGAGAGCATGCTTTTCTAGTCTGCAGTCTTGAGGCAGTGCCAGTGGTTGGTACTCTGACATAGACCTTATGTTCTCAATAGCTAAATCCAAGCTTGTCAGAAAACACACTCACAAAGACATGTCTATAATCCTGGACGAGCTTCGGCTTGGCAACACAAATCTACCTCTCTCTGGCTCCATCCATCTCATGTATTTTCCATTTATTTTTGTCACTTCTAAAAATATTACAAAACAATTATATACTTATACATCTTCATGAATTTATAATCACAACATTATAAACAAACATTACATTTTTCCATTACCCTTCAATGAGCCCATTAGTGTATGTTAACATGAGGAGCGGGTCCTCTCTATGGAGTCTGCCATGCTTATACAGTAGCCCAGAGTGGACATTCTAAACATGTTTTGAGTTTGAATGACAACTGGAGTCTACCATGTTCTCCTGCATGCTCAGAAGGGTGAGGGTGAGGTGATGGATACAACATGCAACTTCACCGCTAGATGTCACCCAATCTTGCACACTGCACCTTTAACCCGAGCAAGTGAATAAAGCTAAAGAGCTCTCTTTTATCCCTCCCATAGTTTAATGCACAGAATCTGACCAGAATAATCAAACTCTTACTCATCCCTTTGAGTGCCGGCACACACCTGATGGATCCTACACTCATTCCTGGTTCCTCCTCCTCCTCCTCGCCGTGCCACCACACCTCGAAGGTCACAGCTGGCCTGCTGTCGTTCTTCCTCCTCCCGTCTTCTTCTTCTTCCTCCCTGCCCCCCCCCCCACCCCCGCCC
>JAFBJT010109454.1:171089-193654 GCA_016785325.1 Chascanopsetta lugubris
CACCTCCTCGTCCTCTCTCTGCCTAGACAGAAACACAGTGAGTGTCCTTTCGGGGGGAGAGAAAATCCTCAGCTTCAAGCACGGACACTTAAAGATTGTGGATCACGCTGGAGCTGCCGACTGACAGCTGTGAAAGTGTGGGAGGGAGGCTAACATGGCTAGGACACAGTTTGCACCGCAGCAGCCTACAGGCACACACTCACAGCCAGAGAGCTCGGAGAGTCGCTAGCTCAGATCACGCCGCTGCAGAGCTCCAAGTCAACAACCCCCCTCCACCCCACCCCACCCCACCCACCCTCGCCTGCATCTCTGCTGCTCTTGCTCTGCCTCATGCTCACGCACTCAGAGTTACCACATCGCATCTAATAGCAGAATGCACTCTTAACTGAAGTATGCACCACCCCGATCCTTGGCTATTATGTTTCTCTCCAGCTCTGAGATTTCCCCTCTGCACAGGAAAAGAATATTCAAACTAAAGTGAAAGCCTCATCCTCTCCCCTAACAAAGCTCGATACTCGAGTCAGGGTGATGCTGTCGGTGCACAGTGAGCAGAAAAGAGCCAGAAGGTCCACCAAAACAAAAACTGCATCATAAAAAGTGTCTGCAGGTTTGCATCCATTCTGATCATGTCAGCAAGCGAACCCGAATAGTCATCTTTAGAAAATGTTTAAAAAATATATAATCAAAATATCATTATTGTGCAATTGTCATGGCACAGATTTGGTGACCTTTCCATCATTGTATGAAACCTCATAGTGAATTTTAGGAAGGAAGTTGTGTAGGTTTCAATATAGTGATATCAGGGATGTCTACCTGTGCCCAGAGATGAGTTGAATACATATATTTTAATACAAATATGCACTATTTATTGGTTGGTGTTTACAAACATACCAGTTAAATTTGGCTCCTCATTTCCTGCAAAGTAACACCAGTTGGATACAACGCTCAGAACAAGCTACAATATGGTAAGAATGTTTAAAGGTGCAGTGTAAGATTTTTGTCACTACTAAAAATATTATAAAACATCACAAATCTATCATCACCTTAATGTGTTATCTTATTTCCATTATCCTTAAGTGAGCCTATTAATGTATATTTGCACAAGAGGTGGGTCCTCTCTACGGGGGCTGCTATGTTTTTACAGTAGCCCAGAGTGGACGTACTAAACATCTTTTGAGGTTTAATAATAACTCAAGTCGAACTTTAGGTTCTCCTGCTTGCTGAGAAGGGTGAGGGTGATGTGATGGATACACGGATGAATGTAAATCCACATGCCACCTTAACCACCACCATTTATCATTTAATGCATTCATTCTCTCAGAACCCTGACAAAGACAGGCTCATTCAGATTAGCCACAGACATACTACACACACAGACACCCACATAGAGGAGACGGACACAGAAAACAGTGGGAGGGGAAGTCAAATGGAGATATGCCCATCGGGAGAGGAGAGCAACTCTGGAGGAGAAGAATGAAAAGTGAGGAGCAGAATGACACAGGTTTATTTGTAAAATCATTAACATAGTGAGTCACAAAGTGGGAAAGATAGCCCTGCTCTTCCTTTGTTGGATTGTTCTAATGCACTTTCCTCCCTCCAGCTGTGGGTGCAGCCACTGTTCAAGAGGGCAGGGAGGGGAAAATGACAGTCATAAGGAGTCTGACACAGAGCTGTGTCTCCATGCAGATCAAGTCTCCTCTGAAAAATGTCCTCCGCCTCTCTCCATCCTTCACTCCAACTGTGTTTTCCTCCCGTTTCTCTCGCTCTCTCATCTGAACAAGGACGTTGAGTGGATCACCACTAAAAATGTCATCTCCATCTCCACTCATGGCTGTTGCTATGGCCACAGCAAAGCAACAGACCTGCCTGTTATCCACACTGAATGGCTGCATGCACTTATGTGCTCACAACAATGCGCATACATCAAGACATCAGGCCAATGCGCGGATCTTCATCTGTCTATTTCCTTGTGGTCAAGTTGTTATGAAGAGCCACATGAGGAGCCTATTGACAGCTGTCAAGTGGGGCAGATTGATAAGTAAGTGCGCTAACTGTCATTTGGAGAGATAGATGACATTTAAGTAATGACGAGCCGGATGTCGTTTGTATGTTAAATCCTGTTCCGTCTCCCTGCCACTTTCACATGCTCATTCAGACCATCGGAGCATGTCATTAACATATACACGTATGCTCACTAAAGTGTATCATTAAATATATTTAATTATCCAAGTTTCAGAGTTTCTGAAGACTGACAACAAGTGAACAGTGTATTCAACTTCCAAAGAAATGACTCTCGTCAGTACATTTCCAATTAGTGCAGAGAAGAGGAAAAAGATTGGTATTAAGCTAGGTTTACTCAGTGTGTGTGTGTGTGTGTGTGTGTGTTGATGCATGAGTGTGTTCATGTGTGTATTCATTCTCAAGTAATTATATTTCCAGGCAGTGCCGGGCAGAAAGAGGCTTATCAAACGTGTCCAATCCTGAGGCAGATCAGATCGAACTGTAAATGCTCATTAATTACAGATCATTGCTGAGCGACAGAGGAAAAAAAGGGGAGGAGAGGCAGCTGGGGTGAGGTGAGGGGACGGATGGGTGAGAGAGCGGCTGCGTGGGGTGTAGTGGTGGAATGCTAGATCTGACAAGTCATTGAAAAAAGCAATCTTTCTCCAGTTTGTGTTTGAGCAGCGTGCAGGCAGTACGCCGAGCTGTAGAGATCAAAAGATGCATGTTGCTGGACATCACCACTGAGGAGATGCTCACATGTCATCTCTCAATTCTTACACGGCATGAAATCAAAAAGCACAGTGGGGGGGTTTAAAAAGACATTTAGATGAAGCTCAAACAGACATATGTGGAACAAATGTGAATAGTGTGATATATAATAATGTGAATTTTACTATTTACCTTTAGTCATGTCGTTGGACAAGTCCATCAGTCATTTTATAGTTGAATTTTAGTTTCCATTCATCCAATATCTAAACATTTTGAGGGTCTTGGGCGATTGGAGCCAATCCTATTTGACAATTGGTGAGATTGCAGGGGAACAAAGGATGGGACACCAGTGAGGTGCCAGTGCAATGCATGTACATATTCATTAAAGGGCTCATTTAGGGCAATGGGAAAAGTAATACATTTAGGTGATTTTAAATTCATGAAAATGACAGTATGTAATTGTTTTGTAATATTTTTTAAGAAGTGACAAAAATGGTCCAAATCAGACACACTACCCCTTAACATCAAGTTAAAAATATTGTACGTATATGCATTTCCAAACATATAAAAATGTAAACACACTGAAGATAATGCAACATATATAAAGTGGCATATGTAATGAACTAAAGGGATAACGGTTCCACCTGTATTGACGGTTGCCAAACAAAAATGCCAGTTTGTATTGGTCCTCTCCGCTTTCACACTCATCACCATCGTTACCACACCCACACCTTACAACTGCTGCACATTCCACTCAATTACCTCACCCCTCATAAGCCCCCACCACACACACACACACACACACACGCCACCAAATTGTTATGTCTCAGTACAGACTCTCCAGCATTCTGTTCACGGACTATTCGGTTTTGATCCTGCTTATTCCTGACTGCTCTCTGTCTCCTGCACCTAACAACCCAACCTGCTATCTCTACCCTGACTCTGTTTGCTGCCTTTCCCTGCCTGCCTGCTTACCTGCCAGAGGAAAGCTCACTAAACTCACTGCTGATTCCTTCCTGTTTGTACTGCTCTCGGTTCCTCTCGAATCCCGTAACAACAAAGGACAACTAAATGTTTCCAATTCCAGGAGCTCCTGGCAAGTTTGCCTAGGATGAGCTCTACTTAAATCTATGTGCAAAGCATTTAGTGTTTTAAAATGACATGGACAATGTAGATATGGGCATGCTCTAGTCTTAAATGTTTAAATAGATCATATCCACTAGAAAAAGAAACACTGCATTCCTTGCACCTCCACATATCAGTAACACAGAGTAGCAATTATTAATCCTGGGTGTAAAATTGTACATTTTTTATTTCCTATCTCCCCTTCTTCACCTTACTACATCTTAAACAGCTTGGCATTATAATTATTTATACATTTAGGTATTTCGATCATAAACCTGACCCTTGCAGATGACTCCTTTTTCCCGCAGTCACTCTTGTTTGATGATGCCATAGAAGAGGTCACTTTCAGAGAAGATGGCAAATGGAGGTGATCTTAAACAGGAGACACAGAGCACTTTGAAGGACACAGATCTCTGTGATAAATTGAGAGAAAAGAGAGACAGGACAAGGGAGAAATAAAGTCTGTGTTGTGTAATGAGTCAACACAATTGTAGTAAGAGAGCTAAAAATGTAAAAACAAAAGTTAACACAGTCTTTGGCTCTGATGCTTCTATTAGTTTTGGCGGACAAATACATGGAATTCGGTGCTTTTGTGTGTTTCTGGAACAATTGGTATGAAAGTGTGTAAACATGCAGACGACAAAAACACCGTGGGCTTGGCTGAGCTCCGGTTTCCACACCTTGACGGTGAAGGAAAGACCGTGACCCGGACCACCTACACTGAGACCTTATCACAGGCGCTGCAACATATAACCTGAACGGGGCAATGCCGGAGGTGTCTTCGGCGGGCTACGTGCTAATCGGCACAAGCTAGCAAACATTCGCTCCCTCGTCAACAAAGCAATAACATCAGTCTGTGGAGAGCTTCATGGCGCCAGTAACTGCTGTGTTTACCTGCACCACGTGCCAAGTCCATCATTGACAGACATGTTAGACAGGAGCTATCGAATGCTAATCAAATGAACAGTGAGCGCAATGCAATAACCCTAACCCCAGAAACCATACATGGATGTAGGCGTGTATAAACACAAATGCATATAAACTCGAACACCTCCTTTTGGTATTAGCTGGTGACAAAGGCTGAGATGAATAAAACATATAGATTACTGTGCTGCAGCCTTTAGATCTGAGCACACAAATGTTATATGCTAACACACGTACTATACAATCACTTCAGTTACATAACGTATGAAACCAGTTCCCACCCACCCCATGGTCAGAGATAATCATAAAAATAATTGGAAATGATTTTGGTTCCCTCAGGCTCCCACATATTTGTTCTCTGGTGACCAACACAAATGTTTCCCAAAGGCAAACCATGTTGACCAAGATTAAACAGTACCTCATGTATTCCCTGATGGTTCAGTTGCCTCTAGATACGGGATAGCTTGATGGACAAATAATTGATCCTGGTTTCCGATTTTTGAGAGATGTTTTAAAACTCCATCACAACGTTAAAGGTGCAGTGTGTAAGAATTCTGTCATTTTGTCACATCTGAAAATATAACAAAACAGTTACATACAGACATTTTCATGAATATATAATCACCTAAATAGTATTTTTTTGTCCCATTACCCACAAAACAAGCCCAATATTTTATATGCAACACAACACAACCCAACATACACTGTCAAAATGTGAGGACATATGCCCAGCCTTTAAAGACAGGAATGTCCAGCTCTTAAGAAACAGGGCCTGGAGTGGGGTCGGTATGAAATGATCACCACTAGAAAACAACGTCTTCAGGTGGGCAAGGCAGATTATTTGATAGTAGATGGGAGACAGGTGAATAAGTGGTTGTGCAAGTTAGGTGACAGGGATGGAAGTCCAAGGACAAGCAGGGTAAGGAGGGAGGTGCAGGGCTGCATAACAATATAGGGCCTGAGGAAGTCGGGCCAGTGCTGGAAAGAGGAACAGAGCAGCTCACCAAGCAAAGAAGGATTGTTTATAGCACATGTGTCAAAAGTGTGGCCTGCAAGAGCTTAAAGGTATATGATTGGCTAAAGATAAAAGTCCCAAGCAGACAAAGCAGCCCCCTGCCCCCTGCACCCAACGGACATATGTTTTAACAAAGTATTCCTCGACGTCTTGGACCATGATGCACTGGTCTGTCAATTGTTTATTTTTTACATACCTCTTACCATGATCATCGTCAGACTAGTATATTATCGACGCACGCCTACTTTAACTTATCATGTATGAAAATAACCAAACATTCTTTATTTTATTTTATTTTATTTTTTTTATTTCATTGCCTCTCATAAGCCATTTTTTATGAGTAGCAATATACTTGTCTGTTTACAGGTGTAACATGTATGGAAATGCATATACAATATTTGTACCTTAAATAAATAATAGATACATAAATGATCAAATATGACGACATCTATTTTTCAATATGTTGGGTAGTATTCATATTTAGTCCCACATTTAAAACCGCCACCTTGAGAGCAACCATAATGCTGATGTGGTCCTCTATGAAAATGAGTTTGACACCCCGGTTTATAGCATGACAAATATGAAAATCATCACCATATGATAAAAAGCCAAAATGCACTTGTTTTGTTCTGGTTATCACTATGTTTTATATTGTATTGCTTAAGAGATGTTTTATGGAAATGTACAGTTTTGCAGAGAAAAGCTGAGGATATTTAATACATCCTTGAAAAGGTTTCTTTTTGGAAAGATTACCATTTCTAATATCAACTTATCTATATGCCAGGTCTACCAAGGTATCATAAAACATTTGTTGATAATATATTGATATTTTGAAATGTTATGTGCTGCACACACATATACCTCTTAGCTGTAACTCCTTAAAAGAACATCTCTGTTTCCTTCAATTTGATGTCCCTCTTCTCCCTCCCCCTCTTCCCAGTGCCATCTGCAATGTCTAGGTATCATTTATCTGATGCAGACATTTGAATATATGTATACCCTAGATCAGTCCAGTCCAAAATATTTTCTAAGTCATGTATGTCAAATATAGGGCCCTGGTGGTTTGATAAATGTGTTCCCATTATTTGTGTCCTATTAGAGTCTGAAACAACCGACCTTGTTTTTGAGAAGCATCTGAAGTACCCAAACGAGTCATATATACATATATATATATATATATATACCCTGCTCTAAATCAGTGATTGATACATGGGGGTATATGTGTGCGTGTCTGCTGAGCGGGTTATTAGCGTGAGGAATATTGTGATGTCCCCTCTCCTCCTCTTTACACTGTCTTAAGATTCTTCTACCCACACAGCTGATGATCTTCCCCTACAGGAGGCCTTAATGAGCTCACGTGCCTTCATGAAGACAGAAATAAAAACCCCACACACACGAGCATGTGCACACATAGGAAGAATTAGTCGAGACTGTTTGTTTTAAAGAGAGAACAGTGTGATGAATCACAAAGGCTTGTTAGGAGTAAATATTTGCATGTGCTAATTGGACTCATTAATGGTGGAGATATGAGTGGGGGGTATGCAGGGAAAATGGGATGAGTGACTACTTGAATATACACACTGCTGATCAGCTAACTAATTGGGGCTTTGTAATGCACATACGCACACTGTTCTCGTGTTGGGCTGCGAAAGAGGAATGATTAATACCTTTCTTAGACACACACAGAGTTGTCCCAAACACACACACACACTCACACACACACACACACACACACACACACACACTCGGGCAAAGACTCTTCCTTGAACCTCGTCTCCAAAGAGGCTTTCAAGTAAATTGAGTTTGGGTTCAGGGTCCTGTTTCTATTAATGAGTCCACTGTCGGCTGAGCTAGACCCAGTGCTCTGTGTTATTACCTGCTTGATAATGAATGCCAGCTGGACTAGCAGCAGTCAGTGTTCGCTGCCTCACAAAGCAGATAAGGCTGCAACTTGCCACTGGCCAAGCCTTTAATGCCAAACTTTACATTTTATTGGCCAACATAAACAAAAGCCTCCAATATGAAATCAAATGTAAAGAGGAAAGCACCCCATGGGTCATATTTGCCAATGGTTACATTTCATTACCACGGTGCTTGACGCATGACCAACTGGATTTGTTGTCATTTCATCACCATAGGTCTGTGATGTACGGTGACCATGTCAGATAGTGCTTCATGCTGAGAGCAAGGGACTATCACACTGCACTGCAAACACAAACTGATTTTCAGTAATGGTGACATGGTTTTGCTCCTTCGATGCGTCCTCCTGCTCCATCAAAGGAGGGAGCTCATGTGCACAGCATGGCCACCTCTCAAGCCCTGATGTGCAAGTCTCCACAAGAGAGGCCGAGACAATTGAGAGGAAAATGCACCCAGAATAGAAAATATTACATTCTCTGGAATGTCTGCATTTTCAATAGTCATTATCTGAAACTTTCCCCCCCCCTCTCTATTTAACCAGGGAGGTCCGTGCAGAAGCAGTTCTCCTTTACAATTATGACCTGGGGCTATCGTTAAAGGTGAAGAGGGTAAGATATCTGTCATTTTTGTCACTTCTAAAAATATTACAAAACTATTTTGACATGAATATTTTTATTTTTTTCCCCCACTATCCTTAAATGATCCCATTAATGTATATTTGCACGAGGAGCGTCTTCCTCTCTATGGGGGCTGCCATACTTTTACAGTGGCTTAAAATGGATGTATTAAATATCCTCTGAGTTTGAATGACAACTGAAGTCTACCATATGTTCTCCTGCAAAAAACAAGAAGGCAGAGAAAGGAACTTTTTACACCTGCAACCGAGCAGAACCAAACATGGCAGGGAAATTTAGGACTGATGGAGCTAGGCGTATAAATGGACACTCTGTTATGTGAATGGGGTTAAAGATGGCACTTAGAAGAATCAGCTCATCATCAGCTCATCTGGATGGCACAAATGACGGCATGTTCCTGCTGAAGATCTTGGCTTTGAGCTTCAATTGAACAGCTTAATTAAAGCACTATGCAAAAAGACAGCTTCATTTTTCTGTGTGCTAACTTTTACTCCTCTGGAAAAATGTATGTAACATTAAGGCAATTGCTCGAACCATCTACACAATTGCACTGGAAGCCCATTTTCTAAAATGGCCTAATGAAATCATGGGAGAATTGGGAAATCGCTTGCTGAAGTAGTGCTTGTACATAAAAACATGAGTTACTTTAATCATGTAATTGACTCAGGAATGCCCTATTTAACCTTCACTATAGCGAAGTAAATGGTCTGTGTTTATATAGCACTTTATCAAGTCTTTATCTAACCCAAAGACACCTCAGCAGAACCAGTTTTCCTTTACAATTACAACCTGGTGCTGTCATTAAAGGTGCAGGGGGTAAGATTTCTGTCATTTTTGTCACTTATTACAAAAATGTTACAAAACAATTCTATTCTGACAATTTGAATATATTCATAATCACCTTAAATGAGCCCATTAATGTATATTTACATGAGGAATGGGTCCTCTCAACAGGGGCCACCAGGTCTTTACAGTAGCTCAGAGTGGACAGAGTGGATTTCGTTAGTTTTAATGATATCTGAGGGCTACCATAGTCCTCACAAATCGTCTGTAGTCCGGTTCAAGGCTAATGATGCAGATTTCATTGGCAAGTGGAATGATATTTGTTAATTGTGGTAATAGAAACATGATAATTTGAGCAAAGCGGTTTGACAGCACTGGAAACACTGAAATCCAGCACATTTTGCTGAGCTTTATGTTTAGCAATTGGAATGCGGAACCCTGTGGGTATCAGATCAGATTGGCCTCTGTATTTGTGTGTGTGTGTGTGTGTGTGTGTCAGTGTCTCAGTGGTCTACTGGTTCTCTATGAGTGAAGCTTCAGCAAGCTTTAATAATTCACCAATCTCTTTAAGTTCTCAGACAAACTGAGTTTTCACCGACAGGGAATTCAGGGAGCATTCATAGAGGCATCTTTGATTTAACCAGAGTCCAGTCTCCCTCATACACACACACACACACACACACACACACACACGCGCGCGCGCAATAATAGATGATGAAATCTATTCTTCAAAACTTCTTCTATGAGCAAACTTCTGTACTTATAATTGCACACCAACTGCACCACTCACTCTGCATCTCTCTGTATACACATTACTGGCCAGACAGTTGTTTAATAGTGCATGTCATTTTCCATCTTTGTGTCAAATGACCAAATTATTCTTCCGACACTACAATTCTTATCAAGTCTCAATGTTATTCAATGTAAAATAACTATCCGTAAATCAGTCAAAAATGTATTATTTACAGATAAGAATGTGCGGCAGCAAACAGGACTAGGTATCAAGTGGTATCAGGTACACATGGAGGAGCAGCAGGTTCTGCTGGTTGTGGGGTACTCCGACACCTTTGAGTGAAGAATTGTGTGAATACTGCAGTCCCTGAACTAAGACCGGGGGGCAAACTCCAGTGCAGACCGATGAAGCACAAGAGGAAGTGAAAAAACGTGCAGTTCATGGGTCAACTTCAGAGGTGAATTAAACATGTTTAAAGCCTGGTACAAACGTTGGTTTTGGTCTCAGTCTCAGTCAGTCACGTGTTTTCTTGTGACAACTGTGCGGGGGCCACATTTTTTTTTCTAACTCACTTGTTTTCATTCTCTCAACGTTTGAAAATCTGTACCGCGATGTCTGATGGTCATATTTATCTAGTCCAGGGCTGTGCCGGCAACGTCTCAACCGGCACCCGTCACGCAAACAATACAAGAGACAGAGAGAAACAGAGAGAGAGAGAGAGAGAGTGTGTGTGTGTGTGTGTGTGTGTGTGTGTGTGTGTGTGTGTGTGTGTGTGTGTGTGTGTGCCAGAGCGTCACTCTGTTACTGTGGCGCTCATACGCACTCACATAGGCACAACACGCACACACACACACACAGATTCTGCTCCCATTCAGACTTGTTAAACATGGTGCGATCATTATCCTCACTAACAGTCCCTATAGCCCAACTAAGGGTGCACACGCAGCGAGCCTACACATCCCACTGCTGACACCATATGTAGGGGGGTTCTTGAGACAGAAAGAGAGAGAGAGAAACAGAGAGACAGAGAGAGATGGACAGAGACACACACACACATACACACACACACACACATACACTGTTACAGAAAGACAGTGGGAGGTTTGTATGACAGTGATCAGTATTGAAAAGGCTACATTGTAAACCCTTGTCTAATTTCACAGATGCTGAACAAATTGTCTTCTAACCTAAAGAAGAATCTGTTCATGCGGGCGGCATAATTTGTGCGACTGTGCACGAGCGTGCTTGTTTGTGCGTCTCTGAGTGTGTACTCGAGTGTGTTTTCATCCCGACTTTCAACAGCGAGAGAAAGTCAGGCAGGTGTGACGGGAGCACGAGATGTGGGGAGAATATCTATGTGATACTGTCTACTCGTACTTGTTGACACTCTGTGTGAGCGTGAGTGTGTGTGTGTGTGTCTGTGTGTGCATGCACGACCGCTGCAGCTCACATGCACACCAGCATTAGCTTACCAAGCAGCTGTGCAGCCAACAGAGCTCCACACACACAAGCAGAGGCCATCACACATCTTCTTGATGCAGGTTGACGCTTTCACTTCAAAACAGAATTAGAATGAAATGACGTCCACACAGCCAATGAATAGCCAAACGTGTCATGTTCCCCCTTTACCATAGCCAAGCTATAAAGTTCACTAGATGTGTGTGTGTGTACGTGTATGAGATCAGTATCTTGCTGTCGCTCTGACAGAGAAACATTTCATCATGTTGTTTTTTGAGAGCCTGTTTTAGAATCATCCCTCAGCATATAGCTCACTGATTCAAGGATACATGCATTTGTCATAATATTTATGATTTTCTTTTTCAGTTCTGCAGGAAAAGATGAAAACGCTGCAGATCTATCGAGTGACATGAGGTGAGAGTTTATTGATTTTGTCAATTTCTTTTTTTTCTCAAGCCTAAGAAAAGTGGAAAATCTGTTTAGCTCCAATAAGAGAAGATGCAGCCCAGAAGTGCACTTCAGGGACCACATCTAGGGCAGAGTTTAGCCTTATTATAAACAACTGCTCTCTGATGGATATGTGGTTGGATGCGAGATTGTTCTCTGCATGCGTGTGTGTGTGTGTGTGTGTGTGCGAGTGAGTGAGCGCGTGTGCGTGAATGTGAGAGTGTTTGTGTATGTTTGGAAATTCACACAGATCAATCTGGCCCACAGCCCATAGCTTGGCTGTCTGGCTGTTTGTGTTTGGCCACATAAAAAAGGGATTGAAGGAAAGAGGAGAGATCGAAGGGAGTACACTCTGAGTGAGATACGATGATTGTGTGGGTTGTGTCCCCAATCAGCAATTTCTCAGACTAGCTCTTTATAAATGTACATAATACGAATACAAATCTGATCTGAATATAAATGCATGATGTGATCTGAGATATGCCACATGTGTCCAACTCGTGGCCCAAAGATCATTTTATGTGCAAGAGATTAAAAGGCATATGATTGTCTAAGAATAAAAGTCTAAAGCATACATCGCCCATTGTTGGGATTTCATGCCATATGTTCTACAAAAACAAAGGAGAAGCCTGAGCTGAATTTTATGGCTCTCAACAAATGGCTCTCCCCCCAAAACCCCCATCCTTTTGATCAGGACAGGGGCCAACAAATGGCACCCTAGTGGATCAAATTAGTATGATCAGGTCACTGGGTCTGAGTAAAGCAGACCCTTTCATCTCCACACAAACCCAGACTCATCGGTGCCATTCACTTCAATCCACATCCTTTGTATGCAAAGTGCTGTGTCCACCAGCACTTTGGTTGTGGAGGGAATGGGGTCCCCCCCCCCCCTTCACAACACACCACCCCCTCACTCAAACCTAAGAGTGATGCAAAACGAGAACTCTCAGAGTCGCCTGGCGAGAGTCACAATTGAAACCAGCTCCTTGAGATCAACCACAATGCTGATGTGGCCCTCGGTGAAGATGTGTTTGACACCCCTGATAGATGTCATGTCATTTCATATCATCTTCTACCGCTTATCCAGTTTTCTGGGTTGCAGGGAATTTTTTTACCAGTACGCATAGAGCCTTTTTTGGGGGGTATCAGTTTTAGGGCCAGTGACACTGCAACAGGGCCCAAATGGGATTCAAACCAGTGACCTTTGCCTCCAAAGGCGACTGCTTTATATTGAGCCACTGCCGATATTCTGACTGTTCCCATGCAAACACTTCAAACACCAACCATGCCTTCCTCACTGGGGTACAATCATTCTTTATGCACATGTCTGTACTACATTCATATTTTGAAAGCAGTTCAAAAAGGTTTGTGTACATTCCACTGTTGCTTGCACAAAAACTGCATATTATGGTCTTGGCAATACAAGACAACACAGGTGGAGAAAACTTTCTTCCTCATGCTCGATGAATGTATAATCCAGTCATATTTGGATCACTAAATTTTATGCCAGCATAAACAACTCTGGAATCTCTCATTGAAATAATACTAAACGGATAGATGACATTTTGCACGTTTGAACATAACATCTACTACTCTTTATTAAAGGTGCAGTGTGTAATATTTCTGTCAATTGTTGTCACTTCTATCCATAGAATTAGAATTCCAAAACAATTATACAGACATTTTTACAAATGTATAATCCATTGTGTGGCCCCAATGTATGACTTTTAAAATCAGCCCTTTTATGTATATTTACATCAAAGGGCGGGTCCACCCGATGGGGGCCACCATGTTGTTACAATAGTCCACGGTGGATGTACTATGAGAACTGTGGGCTTCCATAGGTTCTTCTATGTCATAATGATAACGCACTTAAACAAGGCTGGACCCAAACGCACGAGGACCCGCTGAGCAAGTACAGAAGGGGGAGTTTATTCACAATAGGCAGCGTCTTACAGAGTCAATGGGTTCAGGAGTCCGCGTGGTGGCAGGGTAGGTAGCTCACCAGGAACGCGATGAGCAGGACCAGGCGTAAAACAAAACGGGGAAGGAGCCAGGGTTGAGAGGAACAAGAGAGTGGGACAAAGCGGGAACGAGACAAGGATCAGGAACAAGAGCTAGGTCTTCAAGTGTTACATACAAGGACGCACTGGCACGGGATGAAGGGGAGGGAACGTAATATGGGCCATGAGATGACTAACACCAGGTGCAGACGATCAGGGAATCAGTGAGACAAGACAAGACAGATGAGGTGCGGACAGGAAGACAGAATACCCTTCACCAAAATAAAACCAGGAACATATATGAACTGAAGTAACTGACGCAGACTTAACACTGAACGCGGAACATGACATCCTACATGCTCAGATGGAAAGGGTGAGGCGATGGATACGACGCGCAACTTCACCAGTAGATGTCATCAAATCTTATACAATGCACCTTTGTGTCCACATGTGCCCACATATTAGAATTATTTCATTTAGTATTCCGTTCAATCTTCGAACCCATTGTGACAAGCTGATCTTTCTCAGCTCGATTCAATCTCACCCACACAATCCATCTGTAAAAGAGCACGGTAACGTCCCCTAAACATTACAGTCAGATGACATTTATAGCATGACAGGACACTTAACACATTGTCTACAGTCTGCATGTCTCTCTCTCTTGCTCTCTCTCTTGCTGTGTGTGTGTGTGTGTGTGTGTGTGTGCGTGAACATACAATATATGTGTAGGCTGAGGATGTGTTGCTGTCTCATTAAATTTGACACTTCCATGGTCAGGGCTTGTTAGGGGTGATGGCACATTAAAGGTTATCTGTTAATTATAAGGATAGGGGTCATGTCGAGGTGACGGTTCCTCCCCCTTTCTCTTGTTTTGTCACACTTGCCATATCATCCAAATACACCACTTCGCTCTCTAAATGCTTTTTGTCTCTACCTGTAAGGTCCAACTCAAAACGTACTTTTTTTTCTTATAGTCAGAACTAGACCAGGCGAGTCCTGTGTTGAATAGTTCACACATTTTGCTGCCATAGGCTTAGACTGCTGGGGGAATTTCCCATCATGCAACAGTGAGCACATTGACTGAGCACTCTTCCTCCACTCCCAATCTCATCACCCTGTCCTCAATTTTTTTTAATCTCTGCCATAAACCCTGTGTCCCTCCTATTATTACTACTATAATTACTTTAGACCTCATAATATTTATCCCAAAAATGCACATACACACATGTTACTGAGCCGCTTCTCCGGAGTCCCTCTACTTCATTGTTTTAATGTTATGTTGCTGATGGTGAATGGGACGATGCCAAGATGCTGACAAGGATGCGGGAGCTGCGAATGAGTTTCAGTGGCTCATTGTCTCTGAGTCTCTAGCCAGAACCAATCTGGCAGTGGGTCCGACACTTGGCGACGAATCGTATTGGACCAGGAGACCATGATGGTGTAATTTATTCTTCCGGGCTTCTTCTGGTGTGTTGATAAACGCAAGCATGACTCCGTGATACCAGCTTGTGGGAGAATAAGACTTTTCTTGTGAAAGGCAATCAAGCTGAAAATCTGATCAGATGCAGCTGGACATCGAGAGACACTGAAAGCAGATGAATGCCCAGCTAAGTTCCTGCATGCGCTCCAACAAAAATGGAGAGAGGAGACTTGCATTGCGGGGAATGCCAATAACACTTCTGAGACCCTATTCAAGGTGCACCCCGGACCAGATGAGAGAGGGGCATGCTGGGGATGTGGCAAACAAGGTCATCAGAGAAAAGACTGCCCAGAGAACCCATGGACTGGACCGGCTAAGGTCTGGCCATAGTCCCTATTTATCATCCCTCTCTCAGGGTCTCAGTTGGACATCTGTTACAGCAAAACGTTTCCCACTCAGGTAATAAACAAATCAGTTGCCAAGAAAAGGTGCTTTGACATCTTGCTCAGTCAACAAATGCAGACCACTCTGTGTCTGTCCCTGCAGGGGTTAACCATCTGTGATCTCTGCGAGGAGGGGGCTTTCGCAAGATTCTGCCAAAAGGGAGACTCTCACACAGATAAGGGGATTTAGAACCTGGGAACAGGACTATTATAAAAAATTACATATTAACAAGCTAAAAGTACTACACAAGAATAAGATAATACAATACACACACACACACATGCTTAGGCTGACTTGCACATCTATTTATGTAAAAAAAAAAAAAGAAAACTTTAAGCTGTTTGCATCATATATCCTGTTCCTCCTGTCTTGATTGTTGCTTGTGTTATACGTTGCTTTGGATAAAAGTATCTGCTGAGTGAATTGCAGGGTTGGTGTTTGACTGTGGAGATGTCCACATGTGTTTCTGTTGTATTTCACAAGAGTGTATCCTTCTGAGAAGAGTCTGTTTGATCCGAGGTTTCTGGCAGCAACTGGCAAGCTAACTCCATGTTAATGTAATCATGTAACTACACCGGGAAGCTATTGTGATATGGTTCTGTGAAAATAGCTATGGAAATGCTAGCAGGCTTTATGAAAGTAAGAGAGGGAACGGGTTCTTGCATAAGAGCAGAGCAGTATAAAAACCTCATATGCAGAACCTAATTTCACGCAATCAACAAAGCCATTTCGTGTCAGACCTTTGCTCTTTTTTAAATCCTTCTTTAAAGGAGCTGCAGGCCTTGGAATCACAACTTGGACAAGCCTCACAGAAGCTCACAATTTCATTTCACACTGAATAGAATTAGCCAGTGGACCAACCTCACAATGTGGCTTTAAAAGATTTCAGTTCCACCCCATGACACTTTCCATGTCGCCAGTGTGAAACGTGAACAGAAGGATGTGAGTATATACCAGGCGTTTTTATGACTATTACTGCATCGGGGGGGAAATACCAAGAGAAACAGATTGATAAAAAGGTCATGTCTACAATGTGCTTCTCACCACCTCTGCAGAGAGAGCACATGCCTGAACTACCACAACCAGCAAGACCAAAGACAAGCAAAAATGATGCTTACTTCAAATCCCTCTCTCTTTCCACTTGGTTGTTTCCATGTATTGCCCCTTTTCCACAGTACCTATTCAGCTCGATTCGACTTGACCCCACTTGGTTTTTAGCATTTTCCACTAGCACCTAGTACCCGAGTGTGACGTGAAACTAATGCAAACCACTGTGGCCTCGCTGGATTAGTCATGTAGAGCGACCCACCATATTCAAAGCCCAGTTGCAGTGGTCGTGTTGTTGTATTTTATTTGTGAGCGAAGTTGGTCACATATGAAGCTCAGGGTTTCCTCGGACATCCTGAAGTTCTGCACCCACTGCGCTTCTGTGAAGCCGGGAACAACAACAATAACCACTGGGAGACTTAGTCGACTGCCCAGACTGACGGTGGGCAGCGATCGTTTGGAGCCAATGTAGCCGTCATAGCCAGCGCCAACATATGAAGGCCCTGGAGTTTCAGTACGCCCTTCTATGACGACCCCGCCCACATTAAGGCGGTACTCAATTGTTGAGGAAATGGAACTAGCATCAAGCCGAGTCGAGTTGGGTATGAGGGGCGGATGAGGTGAAAGCACAATGAGCCGACCCACAGCTTTGTGCGCATTCCGCTTCTTTGCCCGTTTTTGAATGAAGCGGAAACCAGGAGGAGTTAGGACTCCGCTGAAACCAACAGGTGACGTCCATCTTTATATACAGTGTGTGGTCGCGTAGTACAATGTAACACTGAACTGCAGATATTTCCTCAGATTATCAGAGGGGGCAGTGCATGAGAGAGAAAATACCCAAGTCGTTTGCATTCCAAAGAGTTTGTTCTAACGGCCCCCAAGTAAACATGCCAGGTAATGTTTGATTGAGCCCATGTGAGAACACAAAGGTAGATTATCTGGGGCAGTGGGAGAGTGATTGACAGTTCTAAAATACAATCGATGCAAAGATACAAATATCTCAGGAGGAAGTCATATATGGAGAAACCGGTGACAAGTTCAGCTTAGGGAAAAAAGATCATTTGTGAGCCTTAGGTGACAAAGGCTTATACAGGTGTTGATGTGGTCTAAAAAAAAAAAAACATCACAGCAGAATAGAAACATAATGGTCTGTCTCCTGCATTCTGCACCAACCTTTCACCTGAACCTTTGAATGTTGGGAATGCAACGTGGTAACCACCTTAACGTGGTGGGGGGCGGGGGAGGGGGTGGGGGGTGGGGGGGAGTGCTCCAATGATCCTGAGCTATGTTGTCAGGGGTTCAGTGTGGTGATCCGGTGCAGTGTGGATCAGGTGGCAGCCAAAGGGGGAGGCCTTTGCGGTCTGATCCCCCCGTTACAGAAGCTGTTTCTACTTTAGAGAAATAGTTACGGTGCTCTCAAAAATAACGTGAAGCATAATTACTCATCAGTTTGGACGTGGCCTTTTTCAGGCCTGCGAGGAAGGGATGCTCTTTTTCACATTCATTTGTTTTCGTGAACAAACTCCGTATCAAGCCTCACATTCCATTTCACAGCCCCTCTCTCCTCCATTCATCTCCTTTTCCTTTTACGCAGAGTGAAACGGACAGATTAATGGGAGAAAGATACAGTGAAGGAGGACAGAGAAGCTCAGAGCCAAAAAAAACAACAGAGGGAAAAGGCAGAGTTGAAGCTTTGTGTTTGCTACTGTGTAGGTCTGGCTGTGTTCCAGCAGAGCCCGAGGACCTAATGTCGCAGCTCTGATGAGAACTGTGTCGCCCCACTCTTCTCTCTGCTCCCCCCATTTCCAACACTTTCTCCACCCAGTCCCATAGTTTTCCCCCTACCTCCTTCTCTTATTCGCCTATACGTGTTTGGCTTTCCACACTTCCCTGCCCAAACCCTGTCAATGTGATCCATGTGTTGTGCTGCAGCAGAAGAAAAGTGCTGAGGCAGCAGAAAGAGGGAATATTTACAGATCAGTCAGACGGGGCTGAGCACTGCTCGCGCTGCACACTCACAATTCCTCGTCAATCACTGTTATAGCAGCCGCAACATCAACGTGGACACCACTGCACACAAGTATACAGACATTATAGTCAGTGCAAGCAGCCACACACACGCACACACACACACACACACACACACAGGCTTCCCAGTGATGGTGTCTATAGACCGGCGAGACATGAAAATATGAGGTGATAAGTCGGATAATGATCATTTCATCATTATCTTACATGTCTTTTCATGTATTTAAAATTTTTTCCGCCTATTCAAATAACCGTGTCATCGAATCGAAGAAATCAATCGACAGATGAATCGATTACAAAAATAATCGTTAGCGGCAGCTCCAGTGTGCATAGACGACAATCAGAGAATAGTCTGCATTCACTGAGATCAAGGTATCGAGCATGTTGCCTCTAACTACTACAATGACCTGGTGCCTCCCTGTCTCTTCGACCAAACGGAGTTTAGAACCTTTTTACTTTACCACAGAAAATGACTTCATCCACACAGGCATGGCTTTGAGAATGCTTTACTCTGCTCTGAACCTGGCAGCCTGCACAACCAAATCGAGTGATGAAGTTGAGTAAAAGTATCATTTCAATATCTACGAGCATCAAGGCCTTGCCCGTGGCCAATGATATGGGCCCTTCCTCATTTCTGATTTGACGATGCACCGCAGGAAACACCCACCAAAGGAAATGTATTTCTGCAATAGAAGTGAAGATTAGAATATGAGTAGCCAAACCTAATGTCATTCAATTCCCCACATGCTGTCCCGGAGATCTCTTCTTTATGTGATACGTGTCTCCCTGTCCACCGAGCTTCGTTTTTTCCTCCGTCGTTTTTGTGTCCCTACGTCCATCTGTCTATCCATGTGTCTCGCTCATTTTCAGGAGTGGTGGGGGGGAGGGGGCTCGAGTAGAAGTTGAGCCAACTCTGAGACAGACATTAATAATCGAGGAGGGCAGGAGGGGAGAGAATGGCTCCTGCAATATTCATATGTCATATTGACTTGACTGCCAGCAACTCGCCCATGCGCCGGGAACTTATGAAGTCTCACAGATGACCGAGGATGCAATGCTGCGCCCCCTCCCGTTTACACTTCCCCTCCCTTTGTTCGTTTTCTCATCTTCCATCCATATGCCACCCCCCTCTCTCCTCTCACCCTCGACTCTCTGCTATCTCTCCTCTTGTCCCCCTCGTCTACTCACAGCCACCTCCTTTCATCCTTTTCTCAGCAGCTGCCATCTCTCAGATGGTATGTCCTAACCCCCCCACCTCCCCACCCCCAACACGCACACGCACACACACACACACGCACACACACACACACGCACGCAAACAGATTACTTGGAAAATGAGAATCAAATATTTACACTGAGACAGATGACATTTTACATCCTGATAAACAAACTACAATTTAAAGGTGCAGTGTGTGAGATTCCAATTTTTGTCACTTCTGTCTGTAGAAATAGAATAAACCAAAAAATTATTATGTATTTACATTTTTACAAATGTAAAATCAACACAATATATGACTAGCTTTTTATACTACCCTAAAATTCTCCCTTTAAAGTATATTTACACCAGGAGCATCTGCTGGTGGCCCCCATAGAGGATCTCTTCTATGGGGGCCACCATGTTTTTACAATAGCCCAAAGTGGACACTCTAAACATCTTTTGAGCTTTAATGACAAGTCGGGGCCACCATAGGTTCTCCTGCATCCTCAAATGGAAGGGGTGAGGTGATAGATAGAATATGAAATTCCATCACTAGATGTCACCAAATCGTACGCAATGTACCTTTAAGATTGCGCACCCTTGTTTGATCGTCACCGTCAGAACCTTACATCAGAGCGTGTTGATTACTGAGGCCATGCCCATTCTGTTTTTCAATTTCTTCACTCCCAAAGTAAGTCATAGTAATGTTTGCAAAGGCTGAGAATAAAAAGCCACTCCCTCAAATATTTGAGGCCAATCAAAGATCCCCGGTGAGATACCGGGGATCTGTCACGGACTGATATACCCAGCGCGTCTTCTTGTCACACACAATGTCACCGAGAAGGAGTTCAACACGCCACAGGACGCCAAAGCATTCGTTTCAATGCTGGGCAGGTAAACTAGGGAAGAGGGTGAACGTTATTTGAAAGTTATTATAATAATATTTTGCCAAAGTTTCTGTTTCTATGTCTTCCTCTACGTCTTCCAAAACATTTTTTCAAAACCATTTGAACCACCCTCTTTTTCATGGAGTGTGAGGACACCCACAATCCGCAAATCAATCCCAGAAAGATGCAAATTTAACAGTGGACTATCTCTCCCTTATTTCCAACTGTATTCCTGGGCGACATATCCACAAAATATTTTACTGGTCCAGTATGAGTTGGAGGCACACTCTTGTGTATCGACCTCTTTACCGGCCCTGCTTGCCTCTCCAATTCCAAACAACCCTTCTGGCTTTTACGAATAACCATGCGGTGATTTTCACTCTCAGGATCTGGTATCAATTCCGGAAGCAGTTTGAATCTACATCAGCTTCAGCTTTGGCTCCCCTTCTAAAACCCGCATCTACTGACTCTACCTTTTCTATATGGAATGACAAAGGTCTGTGATCTTTTAATGATTTGCATGGGGATGGTATTTTTTGTGACTTTGCAGACCTTTCACATGAAATTCACCTTTGTCCTTTTTAAAGTTGGAAAAGATCAAATACTCATTGCAAGGTAACACGGATGAGTTCTGTAAAAAGTGGCAATCTTTCTTGACTTTCTTTACCTCAAAGTCCTCATTGTCTCCTGGTTGACCCACTCCGCCCCTCTTCTCCCCTTTCTTTTTTATTTATCTATATCCTACTTTGAGATCTTGTATCTATTTTCATACAATGTCCATATATATATATATATATATATACTGTTGAGATGTCACGTCTCTGTACTCCACGTGCCATTCCTTGAAGGAAAAAAAAGAAAAGAAATTATTAGTATACTGTGAATTCAATTTCTGCTGCAGGAGTAAAGGGAGAACTGGTCGACAAGGAAAAAGGGTAAGAGAAAAAGGGATTTGATGTGAAGCGCAGGCCTGCATCTTTTCCAAACAGCCTCGAGCTAAAGGCAAGAACTCCGAGCATAGCATGTAAAAGAAAACCGCTGCCGTCAATCTTGCTGATTTAGATGTCTTTACTTAAAGGTGCAGTGTGTAAGATCTCACTCATTTTTGTCACTTCTAAAAATACTATAAAACTATTACATCCTGACATTTTCATGAATTCATAATAACTTAAATGTTTTATTATTTTCCCATTACCCTTAAATCAGCCCATGAATGTATATTTACATGAAGAGGGGGACTGTCACGCACCGTCACTTATGTTAAGTTGTTTCTGTGGGGTGAGTTAAGTTAGTCTGTGTGTTTAGTTGAGTTAGTTCATGTTTTGTGCACTTCCTGTTTTATTTTGGTGAGGGGTTCTTGACTTCCTTTGTGCACCTTGTCTGCCCTTGTCAGCGCCTTGTCTGATTCTCTGATTGTCTGCACCTGGTGCTCATTCCCCTCACTCCCTTCTCCCTCTGTCCTGTGTGAGTGTGTCGTTTATGCTTTGTCCTCATGTGTCTCATTTCACGGCAGCACTCCTTGCACAGCCAAGTACAGATTTCTGCTTTGACCTTTGGAAAGTACAGTGTAGTTAGAGAGTCTCAGAACTTGTTTGTTTTTGTTCTTGTTTGCCATTTTCTTAGTTCGGTTTATAGTTGTTCGTATTAGAGAGTTTTGTTTGTTGGCGGGCCGCAGAGCTCCTTTGTTTTGTTACTCCTTTATGAGAGCATTAAAGACCCTGAAAGCAACGCAGATCCCTAACAGGGACCTCTCAAAGGGGGCCGCCATGTTTTTACAGTAAAAGTG
>JAFBJT010109455.1:0-27618 GCA_016785325.1 Chascanopsetta lugubris
GGGGGGGGGGGGGGGGGCACTGGCCCTGCCAAAATATAGAGGTGTAGAAGGCACTGATTTGTATTGTAAGTCCAGTGTGTAAGATTGAGAGAACAGAGATCTGTTGGTAGAAATTGAATATTAATCATAGTCATAACAATGTTTACATTAGAGGAGCTACACTAGTGACCTCCATGTTTTTGGAGGATGGACAAACTAAGCACCTTTGACCTTTTTCCTTTCACTTAATGACAATACTGAAAATACTACATATATATATTCCCTTGAAAATCTATTATGACCTCTTATCCTGATCATATCCTTCACCCAGGTTACTTTCTTTTCTTTTTTTTACCAAATCAACAGACAAACAAATACAGATGGATTGAAACTGTCCTTGATCAAGCTCCATCAGAGTATTCATGCAGGATGGTTGTATTAGATCACACCACTCACTGTTGCGGTTCCATTCCTTTTCCTCTCTGTATTATTGTAAGAGCAGCCTCTCTCTCGGTAGAGGAGGTGACCTCTGGGAGGAAACTCCCCCCCTCTGACTTTCAAACGATGACTACGCTCTCTTCATTTCTCAGAAGCCCTCTGGCAGCTGGACGCTCGCTGATGGAAATCAATAACCAGCCTCAACAATCAGAGGCTTTTCCATTTATCCATCCTTCAGCTCTAAGTGTGCGCCTCCCTCCACTCACACACTGACGCTTTTATCAGCGCTAAAACATGAGCATCCTCCCATATCAATCACACTCTCATTCAACATGGCCCAGAACAAGACGCTCGACAACGAGAGAGAGAGCACTGAGGAAGCACTGGAGGTGTTCATCCCTCTTCCAATCAGCGATGCTTTGTTACGAGCACAAACTTCAAGAGCTACTTACAGCTGCTCCACTGGAGTCCAGATAATCTGCAGACTGAGCCCCGGGACTCAGTCAAAAGTTCCAAAGACGTCCAGATGAATTATTGATTTCAAGACATTAGCACATCAAAGTGACATGCACGTCTCTGCTCAGTGCTGAGTGGAGGAGACAGCACCAGGAAGACAGCTCCACTGACGAACTACATCCGATGGTAGTTTGTCGGCTGGCGTTTCTGTCAGTTCGAACTAGATAACCGGTGGTTACAGCGGAGCCGGCCCCCATGGCATAGCCCCCATTGGTGGTTGCTGCGAGTTCACATAAAACAAACCACCAAGACAATAAATGAAGCAAAATAACTCATAGTAATATTTTGCATCTCTGACTGGTGCCCTTTCCTTACGCTCTGTCTTGAAAAAAAGTAAACAACAACAATGGTTGGCACCAAACCATAATCTCACCAAGGGAACCAAAATGGCTCGGGCCAGCTATGTATTACAGTATTGCGAGTTGAACAGACACTGGACTTTCCATTTTCCATTTCATCTTTCAGTGACTATAAGGATGTGTGATGAGTATTTCAATCATATAGATCAAAGGTTTTTTAGAGCCCAGTCCCAGACTCTTTTCTGTTGTTGGGGGAAATTGGGCTGAGTCACTGTTGACAGGCCTGTACTCACTGCTGATGGGGCAGTTTTCCCATGTAGAGACACACATGGCAGAAGATTAGCACATGTTCAGTCTCGTGTTCCTTCTGTCATGAATTTGCATCCTGACGTTTTGATCGACGTGCTGGTAGGATGTGCGATAGCTTTTTATGAACCAAGTTTGGGATCAATTCAACCTAATTCACTTCCTACCTACCCACCTACCATCCTTCCTACTTACACACCTACCATCCTTCCTACCATCCTTCCTACTTACCCACCTACCATCCTTCCTACTTACCCACCTACCATCCTTCCTACTTACCCACCTACCATCCTTCCTACCATCCTTCCGACTTACCCACCTACCATCCTTCCTACTTACCCACCTACCATCCTTCCTACCATCCTTCCTACTTACCCACCTACCATCCTTCCTACTTACTCACCTACCATCCTTCCTACTTACCCACCTACCATCTTTCCTTCCATCCTTCCTACTCACCCACCTACCATCCTTCCTACCATCCTTTCTACCTACCTATTCACTTACCGTGCTCCCTACCTGAGCCAACTACCTACCTACCTATGTACTTGAGACATACCCACCTACCATCCTTCCTACCCTCCTTCCTACCTAACCACCTTCCTTCCTACACACCTACCTTCTTAAGACACAGAACTACCCTCCGACCTACCTTACCACTTACCTTCCTGGCATCCTTCCTACCTACCCACTACCCACCTACCTTCCCACCTACCTTCCTAGCATCCTTCCTACCGTACTTCCTACCCTCCTACCTTCTTACCTATCCACCCAGAATCCATTGAACAGGCTACCTGAACATCCAATGAGGATGACGCAAAGTGAGCTTTGTGTGCTTTTCGTTGCTTGTTACTACAATTCACAGTGAACAACTTTGTGTTCATCCTACCTGGGTTATCTGCAGCGAAGATTTTACTGTCATTATTTCTCCACTAAATCAAAGTGACATTGTTTTGATGCTGCTGTGGCTAAACGGGACAAATACATTGGTTGAATGATGAAGTCTTATTTGACACAAGCCCACGAGGATGAAAACGTGTTGTTATACAAAATGAAACATGTCGGCTAATTACCCCACTTAAACCGCTTAACAGGGGCAGTGGCTAATAAGCGGCTAAATGAGACAACAGCCCATTGGGGACCTTACATGTCATTATAGTACCAGCACTCTGTAGAGACCACCACGCAATATACAACCTCACCACCAGATGTCAGGAGATCCTGCACTTTGCCTGTAATAGTCAACACGTCTATTTTTTTTTTTTCCATATCTGTTGAATCTCGTTCAGTGTTGACTCTCCAGATTCAAAGCACCGACAGAAAGCAAAACGCGTTGCTCACTGAATCAATAATGACAAACCACGACTCAGCAGTTTGACTCACGAAGCCTCTGAAAACATTAGAGACCTGATTCACACGTCCTCTGATTCTCACTCCCGGGGTGAGACACGACAAAACGGAGGACCGAGATGCAGGAATGACTGTAATCGTGCGTCTGATCAAAGGTGTCATCCACAGATTTGTAACCTGAACCTCTGCCATTAGACGTGATGACACAGCGGAGCGGCCATTATGGCTCTGTGGGAAAATCCCCCCAAGAAGAAAAAAAAAACCAAGCCGCGGCAGCTCTAATATGTTTCGTTTTCTTCTCCCGTGATCAGGTTTCAGACGCTTCCCTTCTCATTTTGCCGAGTCATGGGATCAGAGAGAGGAGCTGACAGGTCAGAGTGGAGGGAGGGAGATTGGCTCTTTATGCTAAATGAGATACATTTTCATTGAAAACCCAAAAGTGCATCCACCACTTTTCAACAACTTTTGTCCTAAAAAAAAAAAATCATATTTCATGTAGTCGGTGTTGTCGTGGTGAATTAACATATGTAAATAAACTCTGCTAGTTTCTTCTATCTGTGAAAACTGCGGGTGTCTATTAGCATTACCCGGCATCATCGCCACCTACTGTTAAGGAGTGTGAACAGACGGCAATCTAATGTATAAATAATCCCCTTCAAAATAAAAGCACAGGGTTTTTTTCCCCCTTCTTTCCTGGTCAAAGGCCCGCGACCCACTGACAACAGCTCCTCGACCCACTTTTGGGTCGCGACCCAATCGCCCCCGATCACTGCCCCAATCACACGGGAAACAATACAAGATATCTGTCCTCCGCGTACATATGAACCATCTTTTGTTCTGAAATTTAAAAAAAAATCCATATTTCATGTGGTTGGTGTCGTACCAGCGCCCTGCCGTGTCATGGTTTCAGAAAGAGAGGAGCTGACAGGTCGAGGTGGAGAGAGAGAGAGAGAGAGAGAGAGAGAGAGAGAGAGAGAGAGAGAGAGAGAGAGAGAGAGTGTGGCTGTTCAGGGTGTGACAGTGTGGAAGAGTACTGCCAGTACACGGCCTCACGTAACATCCACCTTTTGTTTTCAGTGTTGCTCTGTTTGACGTTTGGCAGGAAGCATGTCCTTTACATATGTATAAAGAGGAAACATAACACCAGCACAAGGAGGGGGGGGGGGGGGGGGGGGGGGGCTCCAGACGCTGTTTGTTGCGTGAATGGGCGTTGGACAAAGTGAGGCAGGACAATCCCGGCTGTCAGAGGAGTCGGGGGAGTTGATCTGTGGGAGCTCACCTTTGAAGGAGAGTCGAACCCGCGGAGCCGACTGCTGCAGGCCCGAGCCTCTGTAAACACACAGGGCCGACAACAGGAAGAGGAGGTGGAGGAGGAGGAGGAGGGGGAGGGGGGGTTGGGCTCCAGACGCTGTCATGGTAACCGTCATGCAGGTAGCCCGCAGAGATCTAAATCTGGATGGAAAGGAGAAAAAAAAGAAGAAGAAAAGAAAAAGGAGGAGTGAACTATTATTATAGAGCGCCCCATGAGAAATACGAGACAGAAAAAGAAGGAAGGACTCTCTCTCTCTCTCTCTCTCTCTCTCTCTCTCTCTCGCTCGCTCGCCCACTCGCTCACTCCCTCCCTGTCTTTCTGTCTTTTCTCTGATCTCTGTGATCAGAAGTTTGGCCCGGAGCCTTTCGACAGCGAGAGGTACAGTTTGGCAACGTCCAGATCTTCACACCTGCTCTGGAAAATATGACAGCCCTATTATTTATTTAGCGTGTAAATGCCAGCGAGGTATGTGTGTGTGTGTGTGTGCGCGCGTGCATGTGTGTGTGAAGAGACAGTGAAAGGTCTTCTTTTTTCCCCGATTTTCTTAAAAACACACAGACAGAGGCTGTGTTCTAAACGACCCTGACGCCCATCAGTGATTCCCTGTGTCTCTCTCCCTCGACGCACTTTGAAGAGCTGAGGGCTGAGAGGCGTGACACTTCAAAAGGAACAGGTAGCCCCCGCTCCAACCAGGCCTGACAGTTTAGGGGTGTTGAAACCTATATAGCCCCCGAACTGTTAAGACCTTAACTCCGCATTCATTATGTATCTGCACTTTGCTGCTGCGGCTGCAGAGGATCCCATTATAAATTATGAATACTAAAAGCTGAGTCCATAACATCCATTAAATTGTCTCCCTGAAGGTGTGTGTGTGCGCGTTGCTTTGCTCGGGCTATAACCCGTCCCGGGGGCTGGGCTTTTTTTTTCTTTCTTCTTTTCTTTCTTTCTTTCTTTCTTTCTTTCTTTCTCATAAAGCCCAAAGGCCTCTGGTGGCAGAAACACAAAGAAAAGGGGATTTTAGGAGTGAAAGGTACTCATGGAGAGCCGGGTTCAACACGCATATTTCATGAAACGAAAACAAAAAAAAAATCTTTTGTAAAGGGGGCGAGGCTTAATCGCTCAAGACGCCATGGGGGAAAGGTGCTCATGGAGAGTCAGGTTCAACAACAATTTCATAAAATGATGAGAAAAAAATGTTTTAAAGGGGGCGGGGCTTCATCCCTCCAGACGCCATACATCACTTTCCGTATTCGCCCTCATCCTAGTTCTTAATGCAGTGATATTGTGTCATAAAGCCTCAGGGTAGTAATCGCTGGAAATGGATGCGTCATTAAAGCAGCACTGAATCACTTAGGCGTCATAAAAAAATGATGAAAGACATACGATTATAAATAAAATGGCTTAATGTGAAACATTAGACACTTTCAAGCCTCTACCTGATTTGTATTGAGGTTTTGACAAGTAACATGACTATATAGCAATTTATGTGTTTATCCACTGTTATTCAAATAGAGACATAAAATACAGTAGAGACTACAAACGTTATGCTGACTGGAGACAGACAGATTTACATGTGGAAACAGCTGAGTCACTGTTTGATTCCCAGTGGTTGTGGCAACATGTAGAGAAGCCACATCATGATGAAAGCGCTCAGGTACAGAGTGTTATTCCACTGTCAATCACACAAAGACATGAAAGGAAACAACTAAATGAGTTTATATGGAGATCAGAGACACTTCCAAGTGCTGACATACGGAATTACCATTACACCAACGCATGCACGCTGTATTTATGCACACGTCATTCTAATATACAACATAACATGGAGTTTAATGTAATGAGCTCATACGAAGATCAGAAACTCAGAGGTGTTGAGTATTTAAGGCAACAGTTAAAATGGCCACGAAGCAATCAACTTAGCCTATTGATTGATTGTCAATTAAATGGAGCAATAAAATAAGATAGAAAAAAATTAATTTAACGATCTCATATGAAAATTAAAGACACTTTCAGGACCTAATTTCATTTTTTATGGTTATGGCAACACACTAGTGTCATTTCAATAAAGACAATACATAGAATGAGCTTATATTATGGACATTACATGCACACTTTTATGTCCTCATTTGGTTTTAGTTGTTATGGCAACATGCAGAATGAGCATAAAACAATGTATGTACAGTGTGGGAATCTGCTATAATTCAAATCAGACATAAAAAGATTCAGAAATTACAACATAAAATGAGCTTATAAGATGATTAGAGGCTATTTAGGGGTTTGTAATGGTTTGGATACGATGCAAAATGACTATAGCTTAGGGTTAATTAGTCTAATATAATTTCATAAAAGACAATCGATATATTTTATGTTGATTAGAGACACGTTGGAGTCTCTGTTTTGATTCATAATAGTTAGAGTCAATATAGTTAGATGTCAAATGATCATGTAAGTGGTAAACAATGAATGTATGGTACATACAATTCAAATAAATACTCAAAAAGAGTAAAAAAATAATAATAAACACATGAAGATTGCCTGATGATTAAAGACACTTGGTCTATTAAACTTCACACAAACAGAGTCAACATAATAATTAAAGGTCTCTTATTGGCCATGATGACCATGGACCATTTGGGCTCTTTGTTTTGATTTTGAATGGTTAGGGTCAGATGCAAAATGACCATACGATTCAGTACACAAAATGATGAATACAAATACTATAAGTGAAGACTACAATAAAGTACATCTTGTGGTTTTGTAACATTCTAAGATAAAACATGGCCCCTGTATAACACTGTGCCGCAGGGTCTCCGCGTCTTCCATGACCTGGCCCCTCGCACTCTGAGGTCCGCCCCACGGTTTCCAGTGTTTGGGTGGTAACAGATGAAAGTGCTGCTGTAATAATATGTGATTTCTCCCCTTAAAATACAAAATAATTACAGGATCTTTTAACCTCCTTCTTTCTTTTTCCGCTGAGGAGCCGCCGCACTTACCTGTCAACCCCAACATCCACAAATAGGCACCGGGGCAGCTGGAGCCGCGGTGCGCCTACTTCTTCTTCTTCTTCTTCTTCTTCTACTGCTCCTCCTCCTCCTCCACCTCCTCCTTCTTCTTCTACCCTCTGATAAACAGTAACTAAGTTAAAAGTTAACCCCCGGAAGAGTGAAACCTTGCTTACCTTTGCTTTCCGTGCGTCTCTTCAGCCGCTGTTCGCGCACCAACACGATCCAAAAGTTGCGCGTCGTCACCGCTGCATTCCCCGCGTTGCGCGCACTCGGAGCCGGGTTGGAGGAACCGCTCAGCGGCGCTGCGCAGGCAGCGACACTCCCGGAGCTTTTCCACGAAAGGCGAGAGAAAACACGCGACCCCACGGTGTCGTTTCTCCGCGGGGTGGGGGGAGAAAAGAAGTCGTCGCTTGTTGCTGTTCCTCTGCGGGTTAATCCAAAAAAAAAAAATAAAGTTCAGCCCCGGAGCGCAGCAGCCTTCAGCGGGATGTGGAGGAGGAGATGAGGCGGCTCCATCCGTGCGTCTGCTTCTCCAGGCGGAGTGCGAGGGAGTCAAGTGACCAGGTGCAGGTGTTAGAGGGAGGGAGAGAGAGAGAGAGAGAGAGAGGGAGAGAGAGAGAGAGGGAGAGAGAGAGCCCTGCTGTCCTCCTCCTTCTGTTCTGCCCCCACCCAGCCGCTCCTGTTGGCCCACACAGCAGCACTGGACCCAGCCTCTCTCACTGGTGCGCCATATGGGTATGATTAACCCTTCAGCTGCTGCCCCACACTCCGGCAGAATGATCTGCTCAGCTGTGAGAGGGTCGTTTCAATTAAAAAAGGTGCAGTGTGTAAGCTTTGGGTGGCACCAGTCCCATTTCGATTGGTGGAGGTGGACTATGACATGTATGATTCAGGGTCAGCAACCTTAGGCGGTGAAGGTACAGGCCACCATACAGTTATTAGCATTCAAATTGTTATTATTATTTTACATAGTTCTTAAGAAAATCATAATTTTGTGTTGACAAAAAAAACAACAACATAAAAATGTTAGTCCAGCTGATATCTCCGTAAAATACAATTTCTCAAGGACAGTGCATTGCATTGTGTCCGCGCTGACCTTTGACCTTACGGTCAAATAGCATTAGCCTTAAAAGCGCTATTCTTAATGTTGGAATGACGACATATTTTTCTGTGATATAAAGAAAGAGGGGTGTTTATATAAGTAACGGTTGACCAGGGGCGTCCAAACTAAGGCCTGCGGGCCAACTGCGGCACACGGTTACATTTCCGTTGGCCCACGGCAAATTCTGAAACTATAATGGAATGCGGCCCACCCATGCACTTTGCGCTTGGCTGTATTGTACCCCTCAGTTTGAACACCGGGTGGAGCTCCCACTTCACCGAAGAAACTAGCTCTACAAAAAAAAAAAAAAAAAAACGACCGAGAGAGGGCGAGTGCTTCTCCAGCGTGCACCGCTAACGCGTGACCGAGTCCTACACACTGCACCTTTAATCTGAACAGGGACGGGGGCCGAGTTGGACGTGTTTCTTTGCCTTGTTTGTCGACGCCGTGCAGAGGTCGACATTCACAGGAGGAGCGGGCGGAGATGAGGCCTGCTCCTTGGACCATGTCGCCATTACTTTTCAGCTCCTCATAAGAGGCAGGTCAGGCGAAAAAGATTCCAGGGATTCCTGTGTGCCCGGCTGCGCCGCCCGGGACAACGGTGACAAAGCAGCCGTGGTGGTGGTGGTGGCGAGTTGGTTGGTGAGGGTGGGGTGGGGGTGGGGGGGGATTCGCACGTAAAGAACATCCATCCTGTGAACGGGGGGGGGGGGGGGGGGGGGGGGGGGGGGGGGGATTAAAGAGCGCCCCCTCGTCATTACTGGGCTTTGTGGTGAGCTCTGACGCTGGACACACAAAGGAGAGAGAGTGTGTCCCGCGCAAAGATAGTAAAAATAAACACAGTGTCCGTGTGTGAAAGGACTCGGGGGGGGGGGTGGGGAGGCATCGTTAAAGACGCAGTGTGTAGGATTGAGTGACATCCTGTGGTGAAGTCACACGTTGCAGGTGACCGCGCCTCGCCGCACCTCTCCCACGCGAGCGTGCAGGAGAAGTCCAAGTGGATGAAACCTGCAAGTTGAGGCTGGCTCCAAAAGTGAGTCAACCCCCCATAGACGCCCACGGTCAACTTTGTTTGAGTTGAATAAAACATGTTTTAGATTGTGCTAATTTCTTTAAAGGCTATAAACAGCCAGCAGCGTAGCTGAGGCTGTTGCTAGCACTTTTGAGATCATGGGCTCAGGGGAACGCGCACGGGAATCCAACTCACGTCATTTTCATGGGAAAGCAAAACTCCAGCCACACGATGTATGACTGATTGAGGAAACTGACTCATTTGAAAATGGCTGATTTCTCTAGTTTTGGGAGCAGGCAGTTCAACAAAAAGTTGACTAATGCGCCTTTGATGAAAATGAAAATGAATCTCTTATCTTTAAAGGCACATTCTTGGGTTTGATCCACTGTGATACAGACACGGCGAGGAAGCAGTGACCTTATCAGAAGTTGGGGATCAGCCAGCTGTGATGTGTGGAGGCGGGAGTCTTTGTTTCCCGCCCCACGGGAGGCATGGCCGCGCTTCCAGCGAAGGAAATGAGTCACGAGCGCGAGCCAAGTTCAGGCTTCCGCGTGCTCTCAACTTTGACCGTGGACACCGGGTCCAACGGCCGGCGGCTCCCTCCGCTTCACGAGACGCCCGTGAGCGTCATCCATCCTGCAGCCTTATCTGACCGGCAACCTCACCGCTGCCTCAACTTGCCGGAGATAGCGGCAGCGCCTCTTCGCTCACCCTCGGAATTGGGTGTGTTTTGATCCGCGGATGAAAGAGGAATAAAAGGTTCTTGGAGGTTCTTCTGGGGCCTTGTTTCCTCCACGTGTGATGGATGGACTCTGCACCGCCGAGACGCACCGGCGTGGATTGGAAAACAAACACGCAGTCTGCTGCACAAAGAGCTCTGTCAGGAGGAATCTCCTGCTCTAATGGATGGGCAACGTGAAATCTCAGGTAGACATTTATCCCTGTGGGCCCTTCCAGAGGCTCCAGATAAATCCCGGGCCCTCAGACACATCAATCATGGCGATTCCGGGGGCTGAGCGCCGTCCCCCCGAGGAAAAACAACCCATTATTTGACCCCGCTCTCCTCAAAGTGTATTGATGAAGCGGCGGGTGTTTGAACACGCCCGCTCGCACAGTCCGGGGCGGCACCGGCCCGACCTTGACGGGAAACGACAGGGTTTTGAGAAAACACAGCTACGATACTCAACGGGATTTTTTTTAGCCCCGGTTTCAGATCACGGCTCGGCGAGCAATTATTATCCTTTCAGATCAGGTAAAAATGTAAATACGAGATAAAGGGCCCAGGTGCTGTGTGACATCTCCGAACTTCACACGCCGATGCTCATCAAAGGAGAGCGAACATCTTTGACGCGGCGGCCTGCGTACGTGGCGAACATTCCACTGGCGGCCTGCTCACCTTGCCGAGTGCGTCGATGGCAGGTTTTTCTGTAGAGACGCTGTATCGGTATCAGCCTCCCGGAGACGGAGCGCAGCGGAGCGTCTGCAGCCAAACTGCCACGTGTCCGCCGGGGCCCGCCAGCCACCATCTGCCTCCAAGACGAGAGACTGGCAACTCTTCCCTCGCTATAAAATGCAGCCGGGGAGTATCAACAGCTGTCGGGAGAGGAGCTGTTTCCATACAGCGAGGGGTGTGTTTTGGGAGGGAGGGAGGGAGGGGTGGGGTGGGGGGGGGGGCAGCAGGGAGAAAAGGGGGGGGGGGGGGGTTACTGTACATGAAAAGGAGGATGGCAGAGGATGTGAGGTGGATGAGTGAAAGTACAGCCCTCGTGTCTGTAGAGGTAAATCTGTCAGCACAGGCCTGTGGTAACGGCCCGTTAATGATTAAGTGTCCCAGTGCAAAATGTGTGTGTGTGACTCCAGGCTCCACCTTAAGCTCTACGACAGACTTTGTTTATACTCAAGAGGAATCTTTGAAAAATAAAAAAAATTAAAAATCCGACATGGGGTATAAAGGTGAGAGAGGAGAGCCCCCTCTCTCTCTCTCTCTCTCTCTCTCCTGCAGACATGTAAGTAGAGTGTGTGCGTGCAGACACACATGCGCTCGCTCTGCTGCACCTTGATTTAAAATTGATTTCTCTTATCTACCTCTCTGCACCCTACCCCCCCCCCCCCCTTTCCCCCCCCTCTATCTCCGTTGCATCCTCGGGGAGGAGGCCGGACTCCAGGTGAATTTCAATGTCAGAGCGTTGCAATCTGCTCAATTCTATCAAGTGTTTTTTGCGCATGTGTGCACGCGTGTACAGTATATAACTGATGAGTGGCGGTGGTGGTGGTGGTGGTGGTGGTGGTGGGTGGGGCGTGATGGACCCCATTCATTTGTCTGGTGTGATCGGTGTAACCCAGGTTGCGAGTATGGCCTGTGATCACCCAGATAAGAGTCATCCATCTGCTGTGTGTGTGTGTGTGTGTGTGTGTGTGCATCAGTCAGGGCCTGAGCTGATGTGCTGCTTATCACTGCACTCATCCATTCTCCCTCCATCATGCTCCGCTCCGCTCCTCCTTCTCTCTCTCTCTCTCTCTCTCTCCTACACTTCATCTTGATTAGCTGACAATCACGCATGTTGAAAACTCGCAAATATGCCTCCATGTGTACACGCATGTGTTGTGGCGGTGCAGGAAAGAATGCGGGCTGCACACGCTCACCCCTGCACGCGCAGACACAGGTAGTTGGTATTCAGCGGCGCTACACCTCCACCTCTCACATTACCGGCAACACAAAGCCAGCACCAGTCCTTTTCTTTTATATATACACACACACACACACGCACACACACACACACTACACACTCCCCTGGCATCAATCACAAACGAGAAGAATGAGCCGCCGCGTTATCTAGTCAAGAGATTCCAGCACGGCCGCACCGTGTGAAACACGAGAGCCTGACAAGATGGTTTGTGTATAGTAGCAACGGCGGCGGCTCGACCCGGGGGAGTGGAGTTTACATAGAGGGGGGAATCCGTTTAGGCTGTTGCCACCGCGTCGGTGCACGAGGCCTCAGCGCCGCAGCACAGGACAGGACGGCGTTGTTGTCCCTCTGCTTAGTTTGTCTCAGTCAATACTGTGGGGAGGCGAGGCGCATTATTGATTCATAGTTATAAAAACACCAGGCTCGACTTCAAAAAGGAGGAGGCAGAGCGCCTCTTGTTTTCCACATGGGATGGCTGCGCGCAGTATAATGTGTTAGCATCATCAGTATTAATAGTATATGGGCCCATCCTGGATCGCATACCCTGGGTGCTGCCGGGCCCACAGCAGGACAGGTTTTTGCGAGTGGAATATTTATAGCTGTGCATTAAAAGTGGAATCAGGGGGTTTAAGTGTACCATTGCAACAGCGCTGCCGCTCCTTTGTCAGGGCCTGTCCAAAAAATGTGCCGCCCCGGGCTATTTGCAGGGCGGCGTGCTGAACAACGTCAGCGATATCACACTGCTGTCATATCAAAGGTGGAATATATTGCGACAGCAGCGGCGGCGGCGGCGGCGGCTGTACGTCAGGGCGCTTTGGTTTGATTCCTTCCTTTCGCAGGACGAGAATATCAGAGGTGACTTCTACGTGAATACGTCACGCGTGTGGTTGTTGGCGCCGCCCCTGAGGTGACAACACGAGGTGTCGACAAAGGATTTGATTGAAATCTCATCCAAACACACGTGGCGGATTTGAAGACGTGTTTTGAAAACTGGAAAACAAAGTGGGTTTTTTTTTTTTTTTTTTTTTTTACACATAACCTTGATTTACACCTCAAGTTGAAAAAAAAGAGATGTGAGGATTAGTGGAGATACACTGCCACCTAGTGGTTCTGTCTGGTCCCACTTCTCATACACGGAGTAATGCATTTACAAGGCTTGGGGGGGGGGTCACACTTAAGGCGAAGCAATCACTGGATAATGACAGCTGCCACTTTATTAGGTACACCTGCTTCCCTATCCATCGATCCAATGGCAGCAACTCAGTGTGTATAAGCGAGTGGACATGGTCAAGATGACTCGCAGAGGTTTCATCTATGCATCAGAACGGGGGCATGGTTGTTGCTGGTCTAAGGATTCCAGAAATTGCCTGGTCGACTGGGATTTATGTGCACACACAAGCTTTGCCAGTGTTTACAGGGAATGGGCCTAAAAAGGGAAAAGTATCCAGTAAGCTGGAGCTTGGCTGGAGGGGTGGGGGTGGGGGGGGGGGGGAAAATGCCTTGTTGATGCCAGAGGTCAGAGTGGTCAGACTGGACCGAGCTGACAGGCAGCCACACATAGGCATGTTTCTGTGCCAAATAAAATGGTGACATCATCGATAAAATGTCAGGAAAACAGGATCTTGTTTGTCTCACTGCGATTGCAGCTAATAAATATTTGTCTGAGCCACAAATTGCCCAATTCAACCAGCCTCAATTCTGCCAGGCTTGTCTTGTCCTGTACACGAGGTGTGAGACACAGCAGAGTCAGCACACTAGTAATGGAGATCTTTAAGGCTATCTGTGATGGCAGAAGGGCAAAGTGTCAAACACATTCACTCACACAGGCAGAAGACTAGAGGTTTGTGATCAGTGTCACAAAACATGAGAATTGAAGCACCATGTAAGCATCTTTTTCTTTTCTTTTTTTAAACACTGCTAAAAAACACTTCCACACTAACCCAGTTAGTGATTAATGGGGCCAGATTATGGGGAAAGAATCCATTTGTTGTATCATATTTGCATTGAACCTGTTTGAAGGTTTGAAGGTTGAAGGTTGCCTTGGAAAGATGTGGTCGTATTGTGAGACAGTTGATCCGTTTCCTTTTCCTTTTCTATGTTAAGCTAATACATCGTATTTGAACTTTTGTTGTCGTGTCTGAACAATAAGAAAAGCTGGTACTTAAGTGAGTAGCTCTGGCTTACAGGGTTAGCAGTGGGGTCGCTGGTTCAGCTCAAGTCTTCCCAATTCCAAGTATGTCCGTTGGCAAGACAGTGAACCTCAAACTGGCCCCTGCTCTGACGGAGGAAGTGATACACAAAGATGCACAGTATTGAAGTTTGTGTCAACAGGTGAATGAGAACTGAACAGTAAAGCACTTGCAGGGAACATGGAGACTTGAAATACAAAATATTTACCATTTTTTGTGGCAGCTCACGGGGATCTATACCTACTGATAAACAATAAACAGACAGCAACATAAAACATCTTCCTATTTTATTAAGTCTGAGTCAAAAGGTGGACATTTACCTCCAAGCAAACAAAACAAACCAAAGCGACAAACAATTAATCTTTAAACTACTGTGTTCTATAAAACACGGCACACAAAATAGAACTTTCCAATCGGGTTTTATATTAAAAAAAGCTCCGGATTATCTGATAAAGCCATCCATTGATTGAACGTGTGTTTCTGTCTTATCCCAAAGACAACGCTTCCAATATTATGTACAAGTCCATTGCTAAGAAAAGTGAGCAAATAGAAAGACTGGTTCAGCCAGAGCGCTGTGAATTTGACATTAACTGTGCATTTCCTCCCCGAGTCGTGTGATCCTCCCGTCTAATGTTTCATCTTAACCGACATGCCGTGACACGGACGCGTAGAAAAAAAAAAAAAATACACACAACATAATAAATACGATGACAGAGAAATAATTCCTATGACGGTAAACATGAGAACAAACCTTAGATGTTTCAACCAAAAAAAAGCAAATTAATTTACAATCTACAGATATAGAAAAACATATTAAGAGTACTAATTGTAGGCATGTGTTACGAGAGATTCACAAATATGTTGATCGTGCTATGCGGAGTGACTAAACAGGAAATGGTTACGAGTAGGTGGAGGTTGGTGTGAGATGACACTGAACACAGAAGAGGAGGAGGAGGAGAACATACGGGTGTTACATGTGTTCCTATTCACTACAGTAGAGTACACGCTTACCTTATACACAGCCGACAACAATGTGAGGAGTGTGGAAAATATCTGAGAAGCAGTAAAGTTCTTCTACCACCGTGATCATCCCTGAGAACACATTTTGGTTCAGTACTGGGTGAAGTGTACTGTCGTGAAATCAAATTCAGCTCGTGACAAATTATGCCTTCGTCATGTCTAAAATCTTACGTCAAATATTTCAATAATAATAACATTAATATCTTTAACAATGCTTAGATGTCATTGAAGGGAATAATTGAAAAAAGGGGTCGATGAAGTACCGGTGCATAGATGCTGCAGCTATGACACCTAAAAACACAGACAGCATGTAAACAACAGTCTAAGGTTAGTTTTTTGTTTGTTTGTTCGTTTTTTAAAATCACATTAGCGCTTCATAAATCATCAAAGATGAACTTACGGAACAAAAGATGAGAGAATCTTAGACTTCTTGTTTGCTAAACACCACTTTTAGCAATCATTTAAAATCTGATGCAAAAATCACATTATATTAAGGGAACAAGTGAGATGAAGATGAACACTTTGGCACACTATTACATACAATACACAAAACTGTTGAAAGGTGCAGCGTGTAAGATTCTGTGACATCCAGTGGTGAAGTTCCATGTTGTATCCATCACCTCAACACCACCCTCCTCCTCACCCACGCAGGAGAACCTATGGTAGCCCTCATTAAAACTCAAAGGATGTTTAGTATGTCCACTTCTGTAAAAACATGGCAGCCCCCGTAGAGAGGACCGGCATGTGTAAATATCCATGAATAGGCTCATTTAAGGGTCATGGGGGGAAAATGATACATTTCAGTGATGATGAAAATGTCAGTGTGTAATTGTTTTTTTTAATCAATAGAAATGACCCAAATCTTACACTCTGCACCTTTAACGGGGATAGTAGAAACAAGTCTTATAGTTCTGTAAATCAATGCCCAGCTGTGCCTAAGATACGATTTTCCAATTTCCCCATTAACAGTAAGTGTAAATCTACCTCTGCTTCTTGTCCGTCTCCTCAGGCAGCGGGACAAGTGCTCTGCATTGTATGTAAAACATGTAATTATGCATAAGTACTTCTTAGATCCCTTCTTTCAAGAACTATCCCTTTAATGACGGCAATCAAGGTCTATTATTTTTTATATATGCGCGCGCGCGAATGTGTGTGTGTGTGTGTGTAGGCTGAAGTACTACTGTGATCTTCCTTAAATGGAAGAACACTTAGCACGGTGCGGTTGTAGAAAAACACAATTTTAGCACAAAGGTGAGTCAGAGTACATGAGAATACACAGTACCAACTGTATAAAATAGGGTGTGTGTGTGTATGTGTATGTGGGGGTGGGTGGGGGGGGGTCATGCAGCCTTGGCTTCATTATATTATTACAGTGAACCCTGATTTAAAATGCTTCTATTTATTTTAGGTATAAAAACAACCCCATGATCTGATATTCTGTGCATAATGACTAACATCAGGAAGAAGGATCCTGGTAGTTTTCTTATTATCAACCTCAGTATCCAGTTCGTCTCCTGGGTCTCTGGTCCCTCCTACACGCTACCTCTTCATCCTCAGGCCTCATCCTCTTCCTCCTCCTCCTCCTCCTCCTGGTCACTGTCATCAGAGCCTACGGGACATAAGGAAGACAGGTGGAGGTTAGCAGGTCTCTTTCCTACTGGTTTTAAAACCCACCAACACCCAGTTTCTTGTGCAATGGGAATGTGTTTGGCTGGCATTCACTCCAGGGTCAAATGACTGCAACTGACACAAGTTTGATTCTGCAGAGGCTAAAGTCACTGATGAGAACACACCACTCGGAAGGACGCGCCAATTTCTTAATTGCGGTTTTTTTTCCCGCTGATGCAAATTCCTGTTAGATTTGAAGTGAAAGAGGCAATCTGATGTGTCAGTGACATCTCCAGCCAATCAGAATGAAGGCAGCAGTAATGATAGAAATGTACTGACCATGCCTGTGAGGGGAAAAAGTGATGTAGTTTGGCCGACGTTGTGTTTGGACGAAAAAACACAGAGCCTGTTGACTTTGGCACAGACGTGGTTAATTTCTCTTTGTGGCTTGAGAGAGAAAATGTGGCCCGAGTTGCTCTCTGTTGTTTACGACTGTGACGTCTCCCGAGGCCTTTCTCCTCTTTGAGCAACAAGAACCGTGAGATCATTCGGACTTGATGTGTTTTCATGGAAAAAACATAGTTTCGACACCTGAAATACCGACATATTTTACTCCGCGGTCGGGAAAATCATGTTTTGTCTGACTTCCTGTTTCCAGTTAGTCCTGTGGTGTGAGCTTGTGAAATAATACAGCAAAGCATAACAGCTGAATCTTTGCAGATAGTGGTGAATCTGCTGTTGAGAGTGGCGTCTTCTTACCGTCAATCACTATTTCTCCACCATCATCCTCCTCCTCTGGGCTCTCATCTGAGAAGGACATATTTCCTGTCTAATCAGTTCTGCATGCATCGCTCAAACAGTCACATTACAGCTACAACACATCCCAGTCGACCTGATGCTAACAGGCCCCTGACCTCAGGTTCACAGGGACAGCACACAAACAACAGCTATTCTAAAAGGTTACTGCTAATAGATTCCATTCAACCATCAATGCAATGTTTCATTAAAACAAATGGAATTCTGTGGCAGAGTATGTATGATCTAGTAAAGGCATCTCCGTTTCACTTTGGGAGAACTGTAATGCTGAATGGTGACATCTAGTGGTGAATATGAATATTGCAGCTATACACTCCCACTGTCATCCTTCTCCTCAAGCGTGTAGCAGTAGAATGGTGGCCTCCAGTAATCATTCAAACACAAAAGTAAATGAATGTGTGGATTCATGGCTACTGTCTAATCATGGTGGTGCAACATGGCAGCACACACAGAGGCTATGGGACAGTTCAGACATTCAGGTGATAATGGACATGTACAAACATCAGAACAATTATTTCATATTCCTTTTCTGCCAGCATAAAAAATAAAATCATTTTAAATCTTACACACTGGACCTTTAAAAACATAGAGAAACCCCACATTTGCCAAAATCAACAATTTAGTAAACGTTCATTCATATTTTCATCAGATCTGTGTGAAAACAAACGTGCTTGAAATGTGTATCTTTGACATTTTCTCTTCTGAAGCTCTTGTGTATCACTGACCTGCGCTTGGTCCTCTGTCCCCCCGTCCCCCCTCCTCCTCCTCCTCCTCCTCGTCTTCCTCGTCTTCCTCATCTTCGTCGTCCTCGTCTTCATCCTCCTCTTCCCGCTGTCGACTCGGACCCTTTTCAGCCTCACCGGTGGCGTCCTCGCTGGGCTCGTCATCCGAATCAGAGATTACCACGCAGTCATCTCCGTTTCCGTTATCAGCTGCTCTGGCTCCGCTCCCGCCACTGAAGAAACACAATGAGTAACCACATGAAAACAACGTTCGTGTAGTAAACAGTCGGTGTTGTGGGATGCATCACACCAGCTTTTATTCACGTGGCTGAGAAATCTACCGAATGTATTCGTCCACAAGTGTTTTTTCTATTGACCACATCTTGTGCGCACAGAGTTGGTGAGCTTTACCTGCCGTTCTCCCTTGGTTCCCAGAGTGGCGTGAGGTAGTATCTCAGTGGGTCTCTGTATAAGTCGTCTTTTAGAATCTAAACACAGAACAGGGACTGGAGTCAACACGTTTCAACTGTGCCTGTGCCAAATCAGCTGTTGGCAGTGAGTTCACATTGAGAATAGATACATTAGTACGAGGGCGCAGGTGTTGCATCTACCTGTGCTACATCGTCTTGTCCTGGGTTGCTGTGGTCGCTGAACCAGCTGAAAAACGTCTGGTAGACGCCACGGGACGACTTCCTGGGTTCGCTGTGGGCCGTCAGGTTTTGTCCGCGATGCCAAAGGATAGGATTGGAGAAAGACAAGGGAGATCCTGAAAGCATAAGCACAGAATTAATAGGAGGCCCCAACAGCAAAGTTTTAGATATTTGTGTTTTACTTGTTTATTGTTGATCTGCATGAATTGTGAAAACACAAGACCATATTTTTCCTTTTGGTGCCAAATTCATATTCTTCTCTTTATACCATTGCAATCAGTAGATACAAAGTCTGATCTTCACAACATTACTCATGCTTTATGTGCTATTGACACAACCTGGCGAATTCCGCACACTGTACCATTATGATTCCTTTGTACAACATAAATCACCATATATAAAAAGGTGTTTACCTCCCATCCCGAGGTGTAGCTCCTTCATGACGATGTTGTTCTGGAAATACGGGTTCCGTCTGAAGTGGAAACGGATCCTGTACCCCAGTTTATTATTTTTGAAAGACTCGATCTAAAATAGAAACACAGAAAAGCATGAGTTTGGCCTCTGGGTGTATTAGACAAGCAGAGTATGTGAGACCAAAACAACCACATTACCAACCTCAAGATCAGTCATGTAGCTGAGAGCATCTTCATCACTCTCGTCGATGTGAGACGAGAGATGGGGATGGTTCAACAGCTGGCACAATGAAGTTAAAGACCGATGCTTACATTTAAAGGTACAATGTGTAGGGTTTAGTGACGACAGGGTACGGACAACAACACTTCAGACATTTAGGTGAATACACACAAAAATATCCCACATATCTTTGATGAGATTTCGGGACGTAGAATACCGTTTCACCAAAATCTTACATATTGGACCTTTAACGACAAAACAGGAGTAAACACTGAGAACATTTTTTCTCATTTAAAGGATACAGCTGTGACCCAGAATCCTGGGATGGTTTTGGTGATGGAGCTGCGCTGCTCCAGATGTGGCCGCCGCTGACGACTGATCTTCAGCTCCAGCCGTTGGTGAAGTCGGACACTTTTCTTCTCCAGCGTGTCCAGCCTCATCTGTACGTGCGCCAGGAGGGCCACCGACTGCCTCATCTCAGGGGCCATCTTCACCGACACGATGGCACACTCCCCGTCCTCGTTTTCCTCGTTGTCTGATGGGAAAGACGAGCTCGGCGTCGATCCGGAAGATCCAGACAAGGAATCGTCACCATCATCTGCCTCGCCCGCCTCTTCCGCACCTTCCCTGTCGGTGCTTTGGACGGATGTGGAGCTGTCTGCCGGCGCCGCCTGGGTTTTGAAGCCTGCTCTGGGGGCCTGCTGGTGGGGCCCGCGCTGTTTGAATTTGCTCACCTGTCTAACCTGCTTGGCCTTTTGAGAGGAGCATGGAGTCTCTTGGCTGTCCTCCCCATCTCCCCCCGTGAGGCTGGCCAGTGCTTCAGCTGCTGCTATGGCTGCTGAGTCGGACTGGAGCAGGGGACGGGGCTCTGCCTGGGACTTCCGCCCTGGACCTCCTTTACCTTCGGCGGGCCCCTGAGAACCGGAGGACTGCGGTGTCTCCGTGTTGCTGGCGTGGTGTCCATCAGCCTTGGGCTTCTTGACGGGTTGAGAGCCGCTGCCATTCGCGCTGTTGGAGCTGGGAACGGTGTGTTCGGCAGCTGGTTCACTCGAATTGTCTGTGCACTCGCCTCCAGCGGTTTCTTTACTTTCCGCCTCACTAGTTTTACAACTTTCCGTCGCGGCTCCTGCTTCGCCCGATTCTTCGCCCACTTTCTTGAACTTGCCGGGAGTCGCATCGCCTTCGTTCTGGTCGGGTGATTGACACCGTTTCCTCGACGCAGCGTCAGCGGACGGTTTGCCGTCCGTCACTTCACTCATGCTAGCTAGCTAGCAAAACAGCTAACAAGCTCGGTAGCCCACGCGCACAATTAAAAAACAAATATAAACGCCGCTGGTTGACTTGGCGGAGCAAGCTAGTTGGGTAGCAGTTGTATTTCTTGCGCTGAGATATCAGCTACATTCTCGGGGAAGCTGGAGCAGGAAGCAGCCCCGCAAAGTCTCCGCGGCCTTGTCAAACGTTAGGAATTAGCGGGCTAATGCTAACGTCCGTTAGCGTCCGTTAGCCAGTTGGCGTGCCCGCGGGGCGATGACTGCATCCCAACCACTGTGGTGAGAGAGAGTCGGCTCGGATACTCACACCGCGTCGCGCTGAACCGTCTTTAGCGACGAACCGCGTTGTTTATTCCAGTTTGCGTTCGCATTATCCGTTAGCTTACTATCCGTGCAGCGACGTGATAGGAAAACAACTATCTGATTGGCTACGGCGCGCCGCGCTAAAATCTCCCGACCAATCGCAGAGCAGAGCTGCGGTCACATCGTGATCCGTCTGTGGAGGCGGTTTAACTGCGCAGTAAACAGCACAGGATGACATTCCAAATATATTCAATATATACTATGTATACTTTTGACAAACAAAGCTTCTGTAATAGTTTGATTTAATTTACATACCTATGACCTTACAGCCAAATCTAGAATTCAATCAGCCAAAAAAACAAGAAATATTTAATTAATTACACACAAGGTTAAATAAGATGTAAACAGGAAGTTGGACTTGTTTATGTAAACAGTGTCATCGCTATTCTATTTCATTCTGTTTATTCCTACTGCTCGGCAGGTTACATAATCCCGAGTCTCGGGATCCTTATTCAACAATTATTATATCATATAATATAATATTACATTATATTATATTATATTAATTGTTGTTGTTGCCGTCGATTGGTGATTCTACCATCAATAATAACATTATCATGAATATTGTTGTTATTTTCATTGTCAAAAGCACTGGGACAGATTTAGATATGATGGTTATATAAGAGCTCTGGTCTCTCTCTTCTCTGATGCCCACCTTCCCTCCCCTGACCCCCCCCCCCCCCCCCCCCCCCCCCCCCCACCCCAACCGGTCCAGGCACATTGGCACATTGGATCCAATCCATGAGGGAGTTCTGTGTTATGATTTGATGTGACATGTAATTAAACAACATTTTATTGAATACACACTGATAATAGCTCACATGGCTGGAATGTGACAGGTGTGTGTGTGTGTGTTGTGAACTGTCAGTGATCCAGTGAGATACATCATGTTCCAGTTGAGGACGTTCATCCCAGCCCGAACCAGGGGGGAGGGGGGGCGGGGCTGCAGGATCGTACCAAGTCTGAGAATCACAGAACCACGTTCTCCAAATCATAGCTGGAGATCCCGGCAGGTCAGCTCTATAATTAGAGGCGGCTTCTTCCTGCAGCTGAAGCCAAAGTCACGTGAAAGACCCACTGTCACTGGAGAGGGGTGGGGGGGGGGGGGGGGGGGGTCCTTCCCCCGGATGGCTGACATTTCCACTCATCCACGGAGGCTGCGGCGTGCGTAATAACGCAGGAGAGGAGAGAGAGAGGGAGTGAGAGAGAGAGGTGGGGGGGCGTTCAGCGCTGGATCCACACCGGCCACCGCGGCGCAAAGCACGGCGATACCCACGAGTGGAGGAGACGCCATATGTAGTGTTTTCGGTACAGAGTGTCCTCACCTGCAAACATGTCGTTTTTGACCATCCCGAGCCAAGAGGGGCTGTTCACCACCATCAAGACGGGCAAGTCCGTGGAGGCGGCGACCAGGGGCTCCTCCAGGTACCACGCGGAGGGTGAGGAGGAGGAGGAGGAGGAGGGCAACAACAACAACAACAGCAACGAGGATGAGGACGACGAGGACGAGGACGAGCCCGCCGGCGTGCGCCTCATCCCGAGGTGCTCCCCGGTGCCCAGGAAGCGCGGCGCCTCTATCTACGACGAGACCGCCGAGTACATGCGCATCCAGCAGGCGCTGTGCGGGGCGGTCAAGCGCGTGTTGTTCGCCGACACCACCGGCGGCGACCTGGTGGACGTGCGGGAGTTCGTGGCCTTCGACTCGGACGACGAGGAGGCGAGTGCGCGGTGGGAGGAGGAGGAGGCGAAGTACCGCAAAGTCGGGAGGGAGCCCGTCTACCACGTGCAGCCGGAGTTCCGCGCGCCCCCCGGGCCCGCGCTCCTGCAGGCGGTGCGCTCCCGCAAGGTGGAGGTGGAGCAGGTGGCACCGGTGGAGAACGAGCCCCTGGCCCTCGTGGGGCTCATCCGGGTCCTGAACGTGTCCTTCCACAAAGCGGTCTACATCAGGTTCACCATGGACGGCTGGGGGACGTACTACGACCACCCCGCCGAGTACGTGCCGGGATCCAACGACGGCGACACGGACCAGTTCTCCTTCAAGCTGTCGTTCGCGCCCCCCTACGTCACGCACGGATCCCGCATCGAGTTCGTGGTCCGCTACGAGACAGCCGACGGCGACTTCTGGGCCAATAACTCGTCCTTGAATTATGTGCTGACTCTGCTGCTTTCGTACGAAGACGATGCTGCGGTGAAGGAGGCGAGCAAGCAGGAGGTCAGAGGCATCCTGAGACCCCCCAAAGTTTACAGGTACATCGCCAGGGACCAGGATACGATATGTCGTGACACGACACAATTAGTCGGATATGACAAGTTAGGATACGATACGATAAGTCAGGATACCATAAATTGCAATGTGATAAGTTACGATAAGTTAGGATATGGTCAGTTACGAGACGGTAAGTTACGATATGATAGGCCACAACACAATAAGATCAAATAAGGTAGGACAAGACTAGATTATGTAACATTACTCAATAACTACAAATACTCAAAACTGCAACGATAGGATACCATAAGACAAGATACAATACAATAGGATATAATATAATAAGATATGACATAATATGTGGCTAGATTAGATTAGATTAGACGAGATCAAGTAAGATTAGGCCTTTCTAGTGCGAGTTTGATCAGACACCAGCAAAGGATTAAAAAAGGTAACGGAATTTGTGCCATCACATCACATAAGTTAAGATAAGTGACGTTAAGTTGAAATACGATGAGATGAGACAGTATCCCGCACAGTATGCATATACAGTTTATTATATTAGAATACAATGAATTACGCATGAAAACACAAGTGAGAATAAAAGTATAAAGTGCATATAAATGAGTACAAAGTGTACTCACTGTTACCTAAGCAGCCTCGAATGGTAACACAACAAACTAGGACAAAATACGTTCAGTACATTATGAGCAAGTACACATACGTGTTGCCCATGATACTGACATATGACATGATGTATTGTAATTTCATGTATTTTGAAGTAGTACGTGCACCTTCGTGATACTGCACACGGTATTGAATGTTGCACATGAAATCAAATATTGAACATGACTGGTTTTAGAATCTTACACTATAGGAAGTGAAGTACTGCATGATAGATGATCTGGACACATCGCACCTCTATATGATACTGTATCATCTCAGGAGGTTTGGCTCGAGCTCACAGGCCCCGACACCTGCTCAACCTTTTAATGCAGAGGCTGAAATCCCCTATGGTTTCTCCTGAGTATAAGTTCTCAGACAACAAGTGGCATTTATTGACATATTCATGGAGAAATTGATCCGAAAAGAGTCACATGGGTAGTTGTTGCAACAGCTACACAGCCTCACGTAGCACCGGGTACTAATTCCCCGTGTGGCTGCATTCAGCATTCAGAGCCTCTGCCTGGAGACTGCATGTAGCATGGCAAGAACTCGAGTCTGAAGCACGGTTACACAATAAGAAAGGCTGGGAACTGAAGCTTTATCATCCGCGCACAGGGATAGACACACACCCCCCCCTCCACCACCCTTCCAGAATGCCAATCGTCCAATGGAGCGCTAGGACGATGAAAATAGGCAAAGGGCAAGTGTCGTTTTCAGCCCTGCCCCAAAATTTACCTCTGACCTTCTCGATCAGTCATCGAGGAGCAGAGAGTTGAGCAGAGGAGGAGATCGGCCTCTGGTCCATGTGTAGTTAGAGGCCAACATGGCATTAATCCAAGGGGGGTGGAGGGGGGGGGGGGCGCATAAGAAACCCAGATTGTTACGGGGGGTGGGGGTGGTTTGTGAAAAACTGGGGGTGGTTTTCTAAAGTGGGACTTTTATTTTGAAGGCTCTTTCTATTTTGAAGGCGCGTTCGAGAGCGAGGGGAATTGATGTGAACGGAGGCTGAACGGAGCAGCGGTGCTTCCTCGCATGTGAACACCAAGCACGACAGAATCACACACACTGGAAATGGAAGCATTTCAAAATAAAAGCATATTTTAAACTACTGCATAAATCACATATTTTGACACAAAGAAATCTTTAGAAATGATAGAAAAGGTGAGGATCAATCAATTAACCAAGCAATCAATCATGCAACCAACCAGTCAGCTAGAAGCCAACCAACCAACCAACCAACCAACCAACCAACCAACCAACCAATCAATCATTATATCAATCACCCAACCAGCAAACCAACCAACCAACCAATCATTATATCAATCACCCAACCAGCAAACCAACCAACCAACCAATCATTATATCAATCACCCAACCAGCAAACCAACCAACCAACCAAACAATCAATCAACCAACCAACCAACCAACCAACCAACCCACCCACCCACCGACCAACCAGAATGGTGGTGACTCATGTGACATGACGATGCAGTTTGACCAATCACCCGTTCACACAGTGCGTATGTGCAGCACTTCTCTACCATAAAATCCTGTATTATTTTGCCCGAGGGCACGTCTGCAGCCTGTGCTGGACTCGGCCGGACGTGGCCCAGGTCTGCACTAATCACTTCTGTCCACCGTCTTTGGGTCAAAGCCCAGCCATCCAGCACAGGAGGGGGGCAGCGTGAATGCGAAGGTCCCCCCGCTACAGCTCGGTGTGAGGCCCCGGCTGAAGCAGCGAGCTGCTGGAGCTGTGGTGTGTGCAGCTCTGCGCTCGTGTTTGGAGGACGGAAGGGGCCAGATGGCCTGTTAGGGTTGGATGACTCACTAACTGAAACGGAGGAAATTGGGGAGCAGGAACTGTACCAGTACCCGCCAGCGCCAGCGCCGGCGCCGCCATAGCAACCATCCCGGATTCACTGGCTGCTTTGAAGTCAACTGATAATTGGATTTGAACTCGTTAACGCGGCCAGCCAGCGCAAGGAGAGGTTACGATAGGGTGAGGCGGGTCTAGACTCCAGAGTGTATTACTCACTGTTTGCTCATTTGAAGTACACACAGTGGATTATTCCCTTTGCTTTGAAGTAATGTGAGTTTATATTTAACTGCACTAGATCCACCTCAGGCTTTTATAGATATATATAATGTGCCGGTGGTGGTGGTGGTGGTGTTTACACACAGGGAGCAGCGCAGGAACGATGCCACTGATGACAGAGGGATGAGGGAGGCTGCTGCTGCTGAGTCAGGACAGAGTTTGGCAACAAGGCGTCAGAGAGACACAGTCACATCTCCAGATAAGGAGGCGGAGCCAGTCGTCAATAGCAACATGACAAACTTGTATTAGTGCAGCCGATCCGATTCAATAACACCGATACGTTCCCACAATTTAAAGGGGAAGATAATTGTATCTTCAGGGGAAGGTTATTGTTTCTGACTTTTCATTATGTTCTAAAAATAACTCAACTATACAAGAACAGCAGCTGGGTCTTTATCTCCAGATGATGAACCATGGAAACCAATAGGTCAAAGGTCAAGGTTGAACCTACTGTGTGACTCATTCATCATTCATTTTTCGATACTAAGAAATTGTTAGAAATAATATCGAAGATGGAAAAGATGAAGATCGATCTATCAACCAACCAATCAGTCTCTCAACCAACCAACCAACTGATCAATCAATGAATCAATCAGTCAAGCAATCAATCAGTTCATCAACCAACTAATCATTATATCAATCAACAAACCAGTCAGCAAGTCAGTCAGTCAACCAACTAATCAATTAATCAATCAACCAACCGACCAACCATGCATTCACCTATTCATGCAGTGTATATGTGCAACACTTCTCTGTCTCATGTCTTGCCCAAGGGCACTTCTCCACACAGAACAATATAAACGGGTCAAACAGGTGTCAGTGGACGACCCACTTTACCACCTGAACCATAGCCAGAATCTGTCTTTATAAAAAAGTGAGTAGTATGTGCCCAGCTCGGCAGAAAATGACTTCACCTCAGCACACACACACACACACACACACACACACACACACACACACACACACACACACACACACACACTAAGAAAGACTATGTGTTGTCTTAGAAATCTGCCCCTCTGATGTGAGAGTGGAAAAGTGTGTGTGAGCCACTCGTGGGCTTCTCCTCACTCTATTTGTGAAGCTGCTGTCACATGCTCATCACGCTTCTTGACCTTTAGCTCATTTGGCTTCCTTCAGCGATGTTAGCTCCGCCTCCTTTTCAGCACCAGTGCCCTCTTACATAAAACAACGGATTCATCTTGGCTTTAAATGACCCCACCACAAGGTCACCTTGAATAAAAGTGAATCGGATGTAAATAAATACAAATCAAACACATTTGATGTCACCATGATTTCATTTGATGCATTAAAGGTGCGGTGTGTAAGATTTATGGGAACGTTTTGAAAATTGAAAAGAATTTCTATGTAAA